>SJYV01035587.1:14395-84073 GCA_006410875.1 Neotragus pygmaeus
CAGGTCCCTTGGACTGCAAGGAGATCCAACCAGTCCATTCTGAAGGAGATCAGCCCTGGGATTTCTTTGGAAGGAATGATGCTGAAGTTGAAACTCCAGTACTTTGGCCACCTCATGTGAAGGGTTGACTCATTGGAAAAGACTGTGATGCTGGGAGGAATTGGGGGCAGGAGGAGAAGGGGACGACAGAGGATGAGATGGCTGGGTGGCATCACTTGACTCGATGAATGTGAGAATGTGAGTCTGAGTGAACTCTGGGAGTTGGTGATGGACAGGGAGGCCTGGCATGCTGCGATTCATGGGGTTGCAAAGAGTTGGACACAACTGAGCAACTGAACTGAACTGAATGTACATTCAAGATTTGTGTATCTTTCCAAGGCTTGATAGCTGAATTTTTTCTACAGGTGAATAATAGTCCATTGTCTGAACATTCCATTCACCTACTGTAGAAGGACATCTTGGTTGCTTCCAGGTTCTAACAGTAATGGATAGAGCTGTAAATATCCATGTGGAAGTTTTAGTGTGGACCCAGTTTATCACCTCCTTTCAGTAAAAAACTGGGAGCGTGATTACAGTGTTACAAGATTAGTTTTCATTTGGGTTTTTTCTCCCTCATTGTCTGCATCTCATGGCATATGCGATCCTATTTCCCTGATCAGGGATGGAACTTCCTTTGGAAGCTTGGAGTCTTAATTGCTGGACCATCAGGGAAGTCCCTGTTTTTGTTTTTCTTTTTTTGGATTTTGTTTGTTTCATTTGTTTTTTTGTTTTGTCTCACCACACAGCTTATGGGCTATTAGTTCCCTGTTGACTCCATGAACCTGGGCCCTTGGCAATAGAACTGTTGAGTCATGACCACTAGACTACCAGGGTATATTCCCTCATATGTTTAGTTTTGTAAGAAATTGCCAAACTGTTTTCCAAAATGGCTGAATCATTTTGCATTCCTATCAGCAAAGAGTAACAATTCATTTTACTCTACATCTTCCCTAGCCATTGGTGTTATTTTAAATACTGTTTAAATTATATCTGCTGACATAAGATCTAGAGCACGTATCTTTTCTTACTTTTTTTGTCATTTGTATATATATATTTTGGTGCTGCTGCTGCTGCTAAGTTGCTTCATTCATATCCGACTCTGTGTGACCCCATAGACGGCAGCCCACCAGGCTCCACTGTCCCTGGGATTCTCCAGGCAAGAACACTGGTGAGGTGTCTGTTAAGATTTTTTGCCGTTTTAAAAATCACATTGGTTGTTTTCTTATTGTTAACTTTCTTGAGTTCTTTATATGAGATACAGTCTTTTTTATCAGATAAGTCTTTTGTAATTATTTTGTACCAGCCTGTATTATATCTTTTTATTTTCTTGACAGTGTCTTTGCAGAGTAGAAGTTTTCCATTTTACTTTTTTCTTTTCATTTGTTAAAAATCCCATTTTAAGGAAATCCAGTTTACCATTTTTTTCATTAATAGTTTATGTCTTTGGTGTTGTAGCTGAAAAGCCATCACCAAAACAAGGATTATCCTGTTTTCTTTTATGTTATTTTTTTAACAGTTTTATGAGTGCAGTTCAGTCACTCAGTTGTGTTCTACTCTTTGCGACCCCATGGACTGCCTCATGCCAGGCTTCCCTGTCTACCACCAACTCCTATAGCTTGCTCAAACTCAAGTCCATCAAGTCGATGATGCCATTGAACCATCTCATCCTCTGTCATCCCCTTCACCTCCTGCTTTCAGTCTTTCCCATCATCAGGAACTTTTCCACTGAGTCAGTTCTTTGTCTCTGGTGGCCAAAGTATTGGTGTTTCAGCTTCAGTATCAGTCCTCCCAATGAATATTCAGGACTGAATTCTTTTAGGATGGATTGGTTTTATCTCCTTGCAGTCCAAAGGACTCTCTAGAATCTTCTCCAGTAACATGGTTCAAAAGCATCAGTTCTTCATGGGTCAGCCTTCCTTATGGTCCAACTCTCACATCCATATATGACTACTGGAAAAGCAATAGCTTTGACTAGACAGACCTTTGTTGGCAAAGTAATGTCTCTGCTTTTTAATGTGCTGTCTAGGTTGGTCATTTTCTTCCAAGGAGTAAGTGTCTTAATTTCATAGCCGCAGTCACCATCTGCAGTGATTTTGGAGCCCAAGAAAATAAAGTCTTTCACTGTTTCCATTGTTTCCCCATCTATTTGCCATGAAGTGATGGGACTGGATGCCATGATCTTAGTTTTTTTAATGTTGAGTTTCAAGTGAGATCTTTCACTCTCTTCTTTCAATTTCACAAGACATTCTTGAGTTCCTCTTCCCTTTCTGCCATGAGGAATGCATCCTCTGTGTATCTGAGGTTACTGATATTTCTCCTTGCAATCTTGATTCTAGCTTGTGTTTTATCCAGCCCAGCATATTTACACGATGTACTCTGCATATAAGTTAAATAAGCAGGGTGACAATATACAACCTTGACATACACCTTTCACAGTTTGGAACCAGTCTGTTTTTCCATGACCAGTTCTAACTGTTGCTTCTTGACCTGCTTACAGATTTCTCAGGTGGCAAGTCAGGTACCCTGGTATACTCATCTCTTTAAGAATTTTCCACAGTTTGTTAGGTTGTACATAAAGGCTTTGGCATAGTCAAGAAAGCAGTAGTAGATGTTTTTCTGGAATTTTCTTCCTTTTTTGATGATTCATAGTATGTTGGCAATTTGATCTATGGTTCCTCTGCCTTTTCTAAGTCCAGCTTGAACATCTGGAAGTTCACAGTTCATGTATTGTTGAAGCCTGACTTGGAGAATTTTGAGCATTACTTTGCTAGCATGTGAGATGAGTGCAATTATACAGTAGTTTGAACATTCTTTGGTATTGACTTTCTTTGGGATTGGAATGAAAACTGACATTTCTAGTCCTGTGGCCACTGTTAGAGTTTTCCAAATTTGCTGGCATGTTGAGTGCAGCACTTAACAGCATCATCTTTTCGGATTTGAAATAGCTCAACTGAATTCTGTCACCTCTGCTAGCTTTGTAGTGATGCTTCCTAAAGCCCACTTGACTTTGCATTCCAGGATGTCTGGGTCTAGGTAGGTGATCCAACCCATTGTGGTTATCTGGGTCATGAAGATCTTTTTTGTGTAGTTCTTCTGTGTATTCTTGCCACCTCTTCTTCATGCCTATATTTGTGTGAAATGTTCGCTTGGTATCTCTAATTTTCTTGAAAAGACCTCTAGTCTTTCCCAGTCTATTGTTTTCCTCTATTTATTTTCATGGATTACTGAGGAAGGCTTTCTTATCTCTCCTTGCAGTTCTTTGGAACTCGGCATTCAAATGGTATATCTCTCCTTTTCTCCTTTCTCTTTAGCTTCTCTTCTTTTCTTAGCTATTTGTATGGCCTCCTCGGACAATCATTTTGCCTTTTTGCATTTCTTTTTCTTGGTGATGGTGTTGATCATTGCCTCCTGTAGAATGTCACAAACCTCCATCTATAGTTCTTCAGGTATTCTGTCTGTCAGATCTGATCCCTTGAATCTATTTGTCGCTTCCACAGTATAATCATAAGGGGTTTGATTTAGGTTATAGCCGAATGGTCTAGTGGTTTTCCCTACTTTCTTTAAGTCTGAATTTGGCAATAAGGAGTTCAAGATCTGAGCCACAGTCCGCTCCTGGTCTTGTTTTGCTGACTTCTCCATCTTTGGCTGCTAAGAATATAATCAGCCTGATTTCAGTATTGACCATCTGGTGATGTACATGTGTAGCGTCATCTCTTGTGTTGATGGAAAAGGATTTTTGCTTTGACCAGTGCATTCTCTTGGCAGAACTATGTTAGCCTTTGCCCTGCTTCATTTTGTACTCCCGTGTCCAAACTTGCCTGATACTCCACGTGTTTCTTGACTTCATACTTTTGCATTCCAGTCCCCTGTAAAAAAAAGGACATCTTTTTTTGGTCTTATATTACAATGTATTTTATGGGAATGAGTCTGATAGGATCTATCTACTGTAAAACGTCTAATAGAACATCTTGTAGTTCTTCATAGAACCATTCAACTTCAGCTTCTTCAGCATTACTGGTCGAGGTATAGACTTGGATTACTGTGGTATTGAATGATTTGCCTTGGAAATGAACAGAGATCTTTCTGTTGTTTTTGAGATTATACCCACGAACTGCATTTAGGACTCTCTTACTGACTATGAGGGGCACTCCATTTCTTCTAAGGGATTCTTGCCCACAGTCATAGATATAATTTCAGTTCACTGATTCTTAAAATGTCGATGTTTACTCTTGCCATCTCCTTTTTGACCACTTCCAGTTTACCCTCATTCATGGACCTAACATCACAGGTTCCTATGCAATATTTGTTCTTCACAGTATCAGAGTTTACTTCCATCAGCAGTCGCGTCCACTACTGGGCTTTGTTTTCACTTTGGCTCCATCCCTTCATTGTTTCTGGAGTTATTTTCCAGTCTTCTCCAGTAGCATATTGGGCACCTACTGAGGTATTCATGTTTTAGTGTCATATCTTTGACAGCTTACAGTGAATGGTATCGGATTTGTGATCTCAGAAGATTAAACTTCAAGACCAGGAACCAAGCTTGATCACTCAAGAGCTTTTGTATTGCAGAGTTTTATTAGAGCATAAAAAGGGACAGAGAAAGCTTCTGACATAGACATCAGAGAGGGGATGGAGAGTGCACCCCTCGCTGGTGGTAGCAAGGGAGTTATATACTTTTTTAATTGGTTATTACAATAAATCAAAAGAATGTCTCAAGTTTGTGAAAATTTTACCAAACCCAGTCCCACAATTTACATTTTAGGATAGCAGGATTACAGTTTTACAGTAGATAGATCCTATCAGACCTATTCCCATAAAATACATTCTAATATATCAAGATTAATCAGAAGGTTTTCAGGAAGGAGAAACTGTCCTCAAGCAGGATACATTGTTGTTATATAATCCCTAGTACAGAGTTTAAGCTGAATTGTGTAATCATCAGTTCCAGGCTTAAAGAAAAAAAAACAACAACTTAGTTTTATGTGACTAAGGAATATAGAGGAAAAAAAAAAGTTTGTCCTTTCCTCCTCCTGAAGAACCCCAAGCGCCTTTCTTCTCCTCAGGGACCCTGGACTTCTTATCAACCTGCCTAGGAATGGACTCTCTCATCTTTTTGCCTTTTCATACTGTTCATGGGCTTTTCAATGCAAGAATAGTGCCGTGGTTTGCCATTCCTTTCTCTAGTGTACCACATTTGGCAGAACTCTGCACCATGACCCTTCTGTCTTGAGTGGCCCTACACTGCATGGCTCATACGTTAATTCAGTTAGACAAGGAGTTTTATAAACTCTTTATAAAGAGTTTCATAGTTTCCTATTATACATTTAAGTTTGTAGTCCATTTTTAGTTTATTTTTGTAAGGGATATGTCTTCTGTGTCTAGATTCCTTTTTTTTTTTGGTTTTCTGTGCGTATTTAATATTCTAGCACCATTTGTTGAAAAGCTTGTCTGTATTTCATGGTATTACTTTTGTGACAGTATTTGTGTGGATCTATTTCTGAGCTGTCTGTTCCATTGATCTATTTGTGTAGGCTTTCATCAATACTGTGATGCCCTAATTACTGTAACTTTATAGTCAGTCTGAAGTTGAGTTACTATCAGAGCTCCACCTTGTCTTTGAATATTGCGCTGGCTCTTTTGGGTCTTTTGCTTCTTCTTGTGTGGAATCAATTTCTCAATAGTCACACACACACAGATGCTGAAATTTTGATTCAGTATGTTTAGATCTGTAGATGAGGTTGGGACATTTTGATGATGATATTGGCAACTTATCTATGAAGTTGAGAAAATTCTCCATTTACTTAGTTCTTTAATTTTGTTCATCAAAGTTTTGTTTCTTCCTCATACAAACCTTCTACATATTTATTTAGATTTAACCTAAGGATTTATAATTTCAAATTCAACTTGTTTCTTCCTGGTATATAGGAAACCAGTTTCTTTTTTTACATTAACCTTATTCTGAAACTTTGCTATAATCACTTTTTTTTGTTTTAAGGCTTGTTGCTTTCATTTTAGTGTGAGGTCAATTTGTATATCAAAGGAAAAAAATAGGGTGATGGTTGAATAGGTAGCATTTTTCCTTTCTCAGTGTCACATAACATAATCGTACATATGTACTTAACATGTTTTAGACTTGACTAAATACAATATTTTCTTTTTCTCTCATTGTTTTTTAAATTGTTTTCCTGTTTATTACAAAATATTGAGCAGAGTTCTGTGTGCTATACAGTAGGTTCTAGTTGGTGATCTATTTTAAATAGAACAGTGTTGTCTGTGTCAATTCCAGACACCCATATAGTTAATTGTTGTTTATTGGGAACTGCTGGCAGATGAAAGGATCTCATTGGATGCCGTATCTTAAAATGCATCTTTGTGATAAAAGGAGTTAGAAGAATGAGACTGGTTTATGGAAATAGGCAAGAATATAGGCTTCTGGAACAGTTTCGAGGTTCCTTAGAAAACGAAGACTAGAAGTTACCATATGACCCAGTAATCCTACTTCTAGCCATGTATCTGGAGGAAAACTTGGTTTGACAGTATACATGTACTCCATTGTCCATTGCAAGACCTTTTAGAACTAACACCAAAGAAAGATGTCCTTTTCATTATAGGGGACTTGAATCCAAAACTATGAAGTCAAGAGATACCAGGAGTAACAGGAAAGTTTGGACTTGGAGTACAAAATGAAGCGGGGTAAAGGCTAACAGATTCTGCCAAGAGAATGCACTGGCCAAAGCAAAATCCCTCTTCCATCAACACAAGAGATGACTCTACACATGGACATCACCAGCTGGTTAACACTGAAATCAAATTGATTATATTCTTAGAAGCCAAAGATGGAGAAGCTCTGTACAGTTAGCAAACACAGACTGGGAGCTGACTGGCTCAGATCATGAACTCCTTATTGCCAAATTCAGACTTAAATTGAAGAAAGTAGGGAAAACCACTAGACCATTCGGCTGTGACCTAAATCAAACCCCTTATGGTTATACAGTGGAAGTGACAAATAGTTTCAAGGGATTAGATCTGATAGAATTCCTGAAGAACTATGGATGGAGGTTTGTGACATTGTACAGGAGGCAATGATCAACACCATCCCCAAGAAAAAGAAATGCAAAAAGGGCAAAATGGTTGTCTGAGGAGGCCTTACAAATCGCTGAGAAAAGAAGAGAAGAGAAGAGAAAAAAGAAGCTAAAGGCAAAAGAGAAAAGGAAAGATAAACCCATCTGAATGCAGAGTTCCAAAGAATAGCAAGGAGAGATAAGAAAGCCTTTCTCAGTGATCCATGCAAAGAAATAGAGGAAAACAATAGAATGAGAAAGACTACAGATCTCTTCAAGAAAATTAGAAATACCAAGGGTACATTTCATTCCTTGGAAGAAAGGCTAGTACCATCCTACACAGCATATTAAAAATCAGAGATGTTACTTCGCCAACAAAGGTCCGTCTAACTCAAAGCTACGGTTTTTCCAGTAGTCATATATGGATGTGAGAGTTGCGGTATATATATAGAAGGAAAGCTGAGCGCTGAAGAATTGATGCTTTTGAACTGTGGTGTTGGAGAAGACCCTTGAGAGTCCCTTGGACTGCAAGAAGATCCAACCAGTCCTTCCTAAAGCAAATCAGTCCTGAATATTCATTGGAAGGACTGATGCTAAAGCTGAAATTCCAATACTTGGGCCACCTGATGTGAAGAAGTGACTCATTGGAAAAGACCGTGATCCTGGAAAAGATCGAAGGTGGGAGGATAGGGGTAGACAGAGAATGAGATGGTTGGATGGCATCACTGACTCAGTGGACTTGAGTTTGTGAAAGCTCCGGGAGTTGGTGATGGACAGGGAAGCCTGACCTGCTGCAGTCCATGGGATCACAGAGAGTTGGACACAACTGAGTGACTCAACTGAAGGGAACATTTCATGCAAAGATGGGCACAATAGAGGATGGAAATGATATGGACCTAATAGAAGCAGAAGATATATCAAGAAAATCTGGCAAGAATTCACAGAAGAAATATACAAAAAATATCTTAATGACTCAGATAACACAATGGCGTGGTCACTTACCTAGAGCCAGACATCCTGGAGTCCGAAGTCAAGTGGCCCTTAGGAAGCATTGCTATGAACTAAGCTAGTGGAGGTGATGGAATTCATGTTGAGGTATTTCAAGTCCTAAAAGATGATGCTGTGAAGGTACTGTACTCACTATACCAGCAAATTTGGAAGACTCAGCAGTGGCCACAGGACTGGAAAAGGTCAGTTTTCATTTCAATCCCAAAGAAAGGCAATGCCAAAGAATGCTCAGACTACCACACAGTTGCACTCATCTCATACAGTAGCAAAGTAATGCTCAACCTTCTCCAGGCGAGTCTTCAGCAGAACGTGAGCAAGTTCCAGAAAAATATCTACTTTTGCTTTGACGATACCAAAGCCTTTGTGTGGATCACAGGGGAAAAGAGGTTGTAGACAATTGGTATAATTTCTTCCTTAAGTGTTTGTAGAATTCACCAGTGAACCCATCTGGACCTGGTGCTTCCTATAATTTGGTGGGTGTGGTTCATTATTGATTCAATTTCTTTAATAGCCATAGGCCTGTTCAGATTATCTGTTTCTTTTGTTGTATGACTTTTAACAGTTGTGTCTTTCAAGAAACTGATCAGTTTTCAGTAGGTTATCGAATTTGTGAACATAGAGTTGTTCATAATATTCATTGATTATCCTTTAATGGCTAAGTGTTGTGTAGTTAATTGTTCTCTCTTTTATTGCTGATATTAGCAGTTTTGTGTCCTCCCTTTTTTTTCTTAGTAGTCCTGGCTAGAAATTCATCAATTTTATATATCTTTTCAAATAACAGCTTTTAGTTCCACTGGTTTTTCTCTGTTGATTTTCTGTTTTCATTTCATTGATGTGTGCTTTTTCATTATGTCTTTCTTTCTGCTTATATTTGATTTAATTTGCTTTTTGTTTCTCATTTCCGAAAGAAAAAGGTAAGGTTATTCATTTAAGATCTTTTTTTTTTCCTAATACAGCATTCAACGCTAGGGATTTCTCTGGCAGTCCAGTGGTTAAGACTTCACCTTCCAATTCAGGGGGTGCATTTTCAGTCCCTGCTTGGGGTGCTAAGATCCCACATGCTTCATGGCCAAAAAATCAAAAACATAAAACAAAAACAGTATTTGTAAGAAATTTAATAAAGAATAAAAAAATGTTTTTTTCAAAAAGTGCTATTGATTTCATTGTAAGAACTGCTTTTACTGCATCCCACAAATTTTGATGTTGTATTTTCATTGTTGTTTGGTTTATAATATTTAAAATGTTCTTTTGAGCTTTATGTTGTGTAGAATTGTGTTGTTTAATCTCCAGGCATTCTGGGATTTTTTTTTAACTCTTTCTGGTAATTGATTTCTTTCTTATATACATTGTGGTCTGAGAGGAGACATTATATAAGATTTCTATTTAGGATTTGTTGATGCGTGTTTTATGGTGCAAAATGTGATCTATTTTGGTGACTAATGAATGTGCCATGTGAGTCTGAGAAGAAAGTATATTTTGCTATTATTGAATACAATAGTCGTAGATGTCAATTATATCCACCTGATTAATGGTGTTGGTCAGTTCAAATATGTCCTTACTGATTTTTTTCCCTACTGGAATTGTCCAGTTGTGATAGAGGGATGTTAAAATCTCTACTTACAGGAGTGGTTTCATCTCTTGTAGTTCTATCAGTTTTTGCCTCATATATTTTGATGTCAGGGAGAAACATGAAAGATTTCTGTGTTATCTTGTAGTCTTGATAACTTTATTGTTATATAATGTCAGTTTTTATTCCTGTTAACTTTCCTTGCTGTGAAGTCTGTTCTGTCTTAAATACAGCTATTCTTGGATTGTTCAGATTAGTGATTGTGTGACATATCTTCTTCCATTTATTGATTTTTTTTTATATCCTTTGATTTTTAATCACAGTGTGTCTATATTTACTACACTTGAGTCTTGTTTTTTGATTCATTCTGACCATTTCTATCTTTTAATTGGTATATTTAGATCATTTATGTTTAGGGTGGTTTATTGATACAGTTTAGGTTACTATCTATGAAAGCTGTTACTTTTTTGTTGTTGTTCTTGGTCTTTGTTCCTGTTTTTGTCTTTCACATGTTATCTACCTTTTGTGGTTTTTATTGGATGTTTTATATGATTTCTTTTTCTCTCAGTTCTTAACATATCAGTTTTTTCCCCCCTTTTCTGGTTGTCCTCATATTTGCAGTGTCTTTACAGTGTATCTAAGGCTACATTCAATANAAAGATAAACCCATCTGAATGCAGAGTTCCAAAGAATAGCAAGGAGAGATAAGAAAGCCTTTCTCAGTGATCCATGCAAAGAAATAGAGGAAAACAATAGAATGAGAAAGACTACAGATCTCTTCAAGAAAATTAGAAATACCAAGGGTACATTTCATTCCTTGGAAGAAAGGCTAGTACCATCCTACACAGCATATTAAAAATCAGAGATGTTACTTCGCCAACAAAGGTCCGTCTAACTCAAAGCTACGGTTTTTCCAGTAGTCATATATGGATGTGAGAGTTGCGGTATATATATAGAAGGAAAGCTGAGCGCTGAAGAATTGATGCTTTTGAACTGTGGTGTTGGAGAAGACCCTTGAGAGTCCCTTGGACTGCAAGAAGATCCAACCAGTCCTTCCTAAAGCAAATCAGTCCTGAATATTCATTGGAAGGACTGATGCTAAAGCTGAAATTCCAATACTTGGGCCACCTGATGTGAAGAAGTGACTCATTGGAAAAGACCGTGATCCTGGAAAAGATCGAAGGTGGGAGGATAGGGGTAGACAGAGAATGAGATGGTTGGATGGCATCACTGACTCAGTGGACTTGAGTTTGTGAAAGCTCCGGGAGTTGGTGATGGACAGGGAAGCCTGACCTGCTGCAGTCCATGGGATCACAGAGAGTTGGACACAACTGAGTGACTCAACTGAAGGGAACATTTCATGCAAAGATGGGCACAATAGAGGATGGAAATGATATGGACCTAATAGAAGCAGAAGATATATCAAGAAAATCTGGCAAGAATTCACAGAAGAAATATACAAAAAATATCTTAATGACTCAGATAACACAATGGCGTGGTCACTTACCTAGAGCCAGACATCCTGGAGTCCGAAGTCAAGTGGCCCTTAGGAAGCATTGCTATGAACTAAGCTAGTGGAGGTGATGGAATTCATGTTGAGGTATTTCAAGTCCTAAAAGATGATGCTGTGAAGGTACTGTACTCACTATACCAGCAAATTTGGAAGACTCAGCAGTGGCCACAGGACTGGAAAAGGTCAGTTTTCATTTCAATCCCAAAGAAAGGCAATGCCAAAGAATGCTCAGACTACCACACAGTTGCACTCATCTCATACAGTAGCAAAGTAATGCTCAACCTTCTCCAGGCGAGTCTTCAGCAGAACGTGAGCAAGTTCCAGAAAAATATCTACTTTTGCTTTGACGATACCAAAGCCTTTGTGTGGATCACAGGGGAAAAGAGGTTGTAGACAATTGGTATAATTTCTTCCTTAAGTGTTTGTAGAATTCACCAGTGAACCCATCTGGACCTGGTGCTTCCTATAATTTGGTGGGTGTGGTTCATTATTGATTCAATTTCTTTAATAGCCATAGGCCTGTTCAGATTATCTGTTTCTTTTGTTGTATGACTTTTAACAGTTGTGTCTTTCAAGAAACTGATCAGTTTTCAGTAGGTTATCGAATTTGTGAACATAGAGTTGTTCATAATATTCATTGATTATCCTTTAATGGCTAAGTGTTGTGTAGTTAATTGTTCTCTCTTTTATTGCTGATATTAGCAGTTTTGTGTCCTCCCTTTTTTTTCTTAGTAGTCCTGGCTAGAAATTCATCAATTTTATATATCTTTTCAAATAACAGCTTTTAGTTCCACTGGTTTTTCTCTGTTGATTTTCTGTTTTCATTTCATTGATGTGTGCTTTTTCATTATGTCTTTCTTTCTGCTTATATTTGATTTAATTTGCTTTTTGTTTCTCATTTCCGAAAGAAAAAGGTAAGGTTATTCATTTAAGATCTTTTTTTTTTCCTAATACAGCATTCAACGCTAGGGATTTCTCTGGCAGTCCAGTGGTTAAGACTTCACCTTCCAATTCAGGGGGTGCATTTTCAGTCCCTGCTTGGGGTGCTAAGATCCCACATGCTTCATGGCCAAAAAATCAAAAACATAAAACAAAAACAGTATTTGTAAGAAATTTAATAAAGAATAAAAAAATGTTTTTTTCAAAAAGTGCTATTGATTTCATTGTAAGAACTGCTTTTACTGCATCCCACAAATTTTGATGTTGTATTTTCATTGTTGTTTGGTTTATAATATTTAAAATGTTCTTTTGAGCTTTATGTTGTGTAGAATTGTGTTGTTTAATCTCCAGGCATTCTGGGATTTTTTTTTAACTCTTTCTGGTAATTGATTTCTTTCTTATATACATTGTGGTCTGAGAGGAGACATTATATAAGATTTCTATTTAGGATTTGTTGATGCGTGTTTTATGGTGCAAAATGTGATCTATTTTGGTGACTAATGAATGTGCCATGTGAGTCTGAGAAGAAAGTATATTTTGCTATTATTGAATACAATAGTCGTAGATGTCAATTATATCCACCTGATTAATGGTGTTGGTCAGTTCAAATATGTCCTTACTGATTTTTTTCCCTACTGGAATTGTCCAGTTGTGATAGAGGGATGTTAAAATCTCTACTTACAGGAGTGGTTTCATCTCTTGTAGTTCTATCAGTTTTTGCCTCATATATTTTGATGTCAGGGAGAAACATGAAAGATTTCTGTGTTATCTTGTAGTCTTGATAACTTTATTGTTATATAATGTCAGTTTTTATTCCTGTTAACTTTCCTTGCTGTGAAGTCTGTTCTGTCTTAAATACAGCTATTCTTGGATTGTTCAGATTAGTGATTGTGTGACATATCTTCTTCCATTTATTGATTTTTTTTTATATCCTTTGATTTTTAATCACAGTGTGTCTATATTTACTACACTTGAGTCTTGTTTTTTGATTCATTCTGACCATTTCTATCTTTTAATTGGTATATTTAGATCATTTATGTTTAGGGTGGTTTATTGATACAGTTTAGGTTACTATCTATGAAAGCTGTTACTTTTTTGTTGTTGTTCTTGGTCTTTGTTCCTGTTTTTGTCTTTCACATGTTATCTACCTTTTGTGGTTTTTATTGGATGTTTTATATGATTTCTTTTTCTCTCAGTTCTTAACATATCAGTTTTTTCCCCCCTTTTCTGGTTGTCCTCATATTTGCAGTGTCTTTACAGTGTATCTAAGGCTACATTCAATAATACTATACTATTTAATGGTAGTACAAATATCTTATAATAACCAAAGTATTCCTAATTTCTACCTCCTATCTTTTCTGTTAATACTGTTATTATTCATTTCATTTACACTTGAGCATACATAGCATATGAATATGTAAGTGAAGTGAAGTCACTCGGTCGTGTCTGATTCTTTGTGACCCCATGCACTGTAGCCTACCAGTCCATGGGATTTTCCAGGCAATAGTACTGGAGTGGATTGCCATTTCCTTCTCCAGGGGATCTTCCCGATCCAGGGATTGAACCCAGGTCTCCTGCATTGTAGACAGATGCTTTACTGTCTGAGCCACCGAGGAAGTCCATGAATATATAACTATATATCAAATATATCATTGAGCAAACTATTAAAATCAATTAAGAATAAATAAGAAAAATCAATTATTTTACCTTCATTGATTCATTCTCTGATGTGCTTCTTCATATAAATCCATGTTTCTGACCTGTTTATTTTCCTTCTCTGAAGAATATTTCACACTTATTGTGAGGCAGGGCCACCAGTAACAAATTACCTCAATTTTTGTCTTTGTCTTTCACTCTTTCAGTGTAATTTTGCAGTGTGCAGAATTCTAGTTTTTTTTTTCCTCAACACTGAATATTTTACATCACTCTGTTGTTTGCATTGTTCCTGATGATAAGTCAGTTGTAATTCTTATCTTTGCTCCTTTGTAGATAAAGCTGTCTACCTTGTGGATTCTTTGAGAGTGTTTTTCGTTATCTTTGATTTTCTGCATTTTCAGTATGATGTGCCTATGTTTTTTTTGTTTGTTTGCTTGCTTTTTGGCCTTTATCTTTCTTGGTATTCCCAGAGCTTCTTGGATCTGTCATTTGGTTTCTGACTTTAATTTGGTTATTCCTTCAAAATTGCTTGTGTTCCTTTCTTTTCCTTCTGTTACTCCACTCCAACTGTGTTTATACCTTTTATAGTTGTCTTGTGATTTTTGGATATTGTTCCGTGTTTCTTAGTTGTTTTTTCTCTTCACTTAGTTTTTCCAAGTTTCTAGTTTCATATCCTCAAGCTCTGAGATGCTTTTCTTAGCCTTCCTTGCTCAGTGTGCTGATGAGTACATCACAGTCTTCATTTTTGTTACAGAGTTTTTAATCTCAAAGATTCTTTAATTTTTTCTTAGAGTTTCTTTTTCATTTTTTGCTTACAATAATCCATCTGTTGTTGCATGCTGTTTTCTACATTAAAACCTTTAACATACTAATCATAATTTTTAAAATTCCTGGGCTGGTGATCCCACAATCCTGCCATATCTGTCTCTGGTTCTGATGTTTGTTTATTCTTTTCATGGTGTATATGTGTCTTTTTAGTGTGCCTTATAGTTTTTTGTGAAAAGATTTGTATGATATACTGAATAAAAGCGAGTATGTTAAGTAGGCCTTTTTAAATAATATGATGTTAAGAGGAGCAGAAAGCATTCTACATTCCTGTGGTTAGTTCTCAGTCTTTTGGTGAGCCTGTGCTCCTGGACTGTGAACTACGAGTGATTCTCACCCCCTACCTTGCTGTGGTGGGACAGGATCACGTGGGAGTTGTAGTTGGATATTTCCCTTCCTCCACCTACTTGAAGCTCTCATACCACCCCAGCAGATGATGCTCAGGTAGAGTAGATTCCTGAGAACAGATCTTACTAAGAAGAATAGAAAACCTTAGCATTTTTCAGAATCTTTCTTTCCCCTCTTCCCTAAGGGAAGCATGCGTGTATTTTTTCTTCTGGTATTCACTATCAAGACTTGGGTATGTATCCTGGAGGTGAAACTTGGAAAGTTTGTGGGCTTCCCTATGATTGAGTCCTGAGTGTTTTTCTCTCTCAAACTTGCACACAATGAACCTTCAGCAATTTGTTAGTCACACTTGAGGTTTTCCTACTCCGATACTGGTTGCCATGGAGATTTCTGTTTGGCTATGCTCTGATCCATTTTAGGGGTTTGCCCTGTGGCCTGTCTTCTCTGACGCATCAAAAAAGAGTTACTAACTTTTCAGTTTCTTAGGCTTTTTAGTTGTTAGGATGGGATGAAGGCTTCAAACTTCCTTATTAAATGCTGACTAGAATCTAGAAGTGCTAGTATGGACGTTTAAGGCTAAAAGCTTTGTTCTAAGCTCCACTTATAAATTATGATATTGGCATTTTGTATTTTTGTTTTACTTATTTGAACAAATATCTTATGGCTTCCTTTTGATTTCTTGTTTGACTGTAGGCTACTTAGAAGCATTTCATTTACTGTTGAAATATTTTAAGAAATTTTTCACATCTTGTTGATTTCTCATTCAATATCTTTGTGTTATAATTCATTTTCAATTTTTTTTTAATGATATAGAACATGGATTATCTGTTTTTATGTGTGATTTTTCAAAAGAATATTTATTTCTTCTGCTCTTACTTTATGAAGAATTTCTATAAATGTGAATTCATAGAATTACGTCAAGTTGACTTACATTGCTTAAGTTCTTTATGTCCTTTATTTATTTTTATATTTTTGTTCTATTTGTTCAGTCAATTATTGAGAAAAGGAAACGAACCTCTCACTGTAACTGTACATTTTGTTATTTCTTTGTTTTTTTCTGTTCAGTTTTTGCTTCATTTATTTTGCAGGTCTCTAATTAGTTACAGAACATTTTGGATTCTTATATCCTCTTGATGAATAAACATCTTTATCCTGGTAATATTCCTTGTTTGAAATGTACTTTCATATTAATGTTATGAATTCATATTTCTTTGAATTAGTGTCAGATTGCTATGACTTTCCCGTGCTTTTAATATCTTTCTGTATTTATTGTTTAAATGGGTTTTTTTTGTAGGCAACATGAAGTCTTGAATTTCTTTTTTCACTGTTATAATCTCTGCCTTTTAATGGGAGTGTTCAGGTAATTTGCATGTAATGTGATTATTGATATGGTTGTATTTGAATCTATCCTTTGTTAATCCTTTTTAATTTGCCCATCATTTTTCATTTTCTTTCTTTTTCCTCATGACCATTTTTGGTGATTCCATTGTGGCTGATTAGTAATAATTCTTCATTGTGTTATTTTTATTGGTTGCTTTAGGGTTTATACATCTTTAGCTTGTCAGAATCTGCCTTCAAGAAATATTACACTTTTTCACATACCACATAAGAACCTTGCAACTATATGCTTTCATTCCTACCCTTTTTTCTTTGGACCTGTTTCTGTGATGTTTTAAAATTTGTACATATTTTATGAACCTCACAATTGTTACTATTTTTGCTTTAAATCATCAGTTACTTTAAAAAGAGACTTAAGTAATTAAAAAACCTTCTATATTTATCCATGTAGTTATTGTTTCTAGTGCTTTTATTTGTGTACATTCACATTTGCAATCTCCTCCTTCCTAAAAGGCCACCTGCAGTGTTTTCTATGGTGTTAACTGCTGGTGATTAGTTTTGTCAGCTTTTTAAAAAAATCTGTAAAACAATTATTTGGCCTGTGTTTTTGCAAGATATTTTAGCTCACTTTAGAATTTTAGGTTAATGATTGTTTCTTTTACTACATTGAANTCCTAAAAGGCCACCTGCAGTGTTTTCTATGGTGTTAACTGCTGGTGATTAGTTTTGTCAGCTTTTTAAAAAAATCTGTAAAACAATTATTTGGCCTGTGTTTTTGCAAGATATTTTAGCTCACTTTAGAATTTTAGGTTAATGATTGTTTCTTTTACTACATTGAAGATTTTACTCTTCTTTTTTTAACCTTGCATCTTTTTCAGGAGAAATCTGTTTTCATCTTTATCCTTGTTTCTTAGAACATAGACATTTTTCCTTACCACCACCCCCCACCCCAGCTGCTTTTATAGTTTCCTCTTTATTTTTGGTTTTTAGTGATAGCTATATAATTATGCTGTGCATTCGTGAAAGTCCTTTCCTCCTTCCTTCCGTCCCCACAACACCACCAAGCCCCCCCCCCCCCCCCNTATACAGCCTTGACGTACTCCTTTTCCTATTTGGAACCAGTCTGTTGTTCCATGTCCAGTTCTAACTGTTGCTTCCTGACCTGCATATAGGTTTCTCAAGAGGCAGATCAGGTGGGCTTGTATTCCCATCTCTTTCAGAACTTTTCACAGTTTATTGTGATCCACACAGTCAAAGGGTTTGGCATCATCAATAAAGCAGAAATAGATGTTTTTCTGGAACTCTCTTGCTTTCTCGATGATCCAGTGGATGTTGGCAATTTAATCTCTGGTTTCTCTGCCTTTTCTAAAACCAGCTTGAACATCTGGAAGTTCAGTGTTCGTGTATTGCGGAAGCCTGGCTTGGAGAATTTTGAGCATTACTTTACTAGCGTGTGAGATGAGTGCAGTTGTGCGGTAGTTTTAGCATTTTAAAGTCTTCTTTAGATGACTTTTAAACTTCATTAGGGTCAGATGAGTGGTATGGAAAACCTCAGAATCAACTCGAATTATTGGGGGAAAAATATTTGAAAAGGAAATTTCAGGCGATTTCCAAAGTGAATTATCTGGATGGGAAAGGTTCACATTTCTGAGATCATCCATGCAGTTTAATCAGCTTAAATATGATTGGTTTGTTAAATGGGAGTTTGTTTTCTCCTGAAACATACTTTAAAAACTTTGTTCTTATTTGTGTACTATAGTTTATTAGAACAGTGATTAATTTTTATGAGATAATATTATGTCTTTTGTATTTGATGATGAAAATCTGTTCTTGGGTGTGATGTTATGGGTTGGGTGTAGCACCAGGGAGGCACGTAGCAGAAAAGTAATAGTAAAGAATATTTGGTTTTCAGAACATTTGAAGTTTTCTCTTATTACTTTCTTTGAACATTGATTTGCTAAAAATTATTTGGTAACAAACCTGATTTTATCGTCGTCATTTTCTCCTTTTTTGAATTTATCTGATGTTTTGTATTGAGTAGTTGTTATATTTCGGAAATTTCAGTTTTGCATATTTTCGGATTTTTGACTTGTGTTCCATCAGAGATTTCAGGTAGATGTATTAGAAAAGTATTTATTTATTCAACAGAAATTTAGGTCTAGTTATAGTCTAGGTACCAGTTTAACAATGACAACACTCTTTGGATCAAACAAACCTTTCATTTCAAAGCATGTTGATTAATTTACATCTGGCATCATACTTTCATAGTTATTTAATTGGTCATTATTTGCACACACCTTTTATATTAAAATGGTTATTAAAAACTGAAAACCATTTACTCAGTCTTTATCTTGCCTCCCCCTCCCCCCACAACTAAATATAGGGGATGATTGAGAATCAGTTACATCGTATAATTGTACTTTTAATTTTTAGAAATCTTAACTGCAAAATGTAACTGTTTTCCTGTACTTAATACTGGGAAAAAATGGTGTCTGTTTCAGGGGTTTTAAGCTTTCTTTCCCTTTTGAAAAGCAGCCTTCACCTCAATTTTAAAAGTTCTTGCTCTGACCTATGCTAGATCCTTACAATCTCATGGATGTGGCCCACTAATGAAATTGTAGTACCTTGCTTCTTTCTAGGTGTTGCCTTCCTGTTCTGAGCACTAAAACTGGTTTAAATTTCATGTCTAGAAGTGGAATGTTCTTGTTGAAAATGATGCTTCTTGAGAAACAAATATCATCTGTGTGCTTACTCTGAGTCACTAAATAAAACAACTAATAGGTACTGTTACTAATTGTTGCAGTTTGATGCTCAAACAGCCATGTTATAAATTATCTATATTTTTAAAAGAAATTTTTATACCAGATTCTAAACTTTTGCTTGATTTTCTTAGGCAGACTGAGTTATTTTTATAGCTGAAGTTTTCATATTTTTGTTTTACAAGTCCAATAATTATTTATTATTAACGTACCATCTTCCGCTTGTAGACAAATTGTAATAAATTCTTTTTCCTTTTACTTCCTTTCTCAATCAAAATGTTAGACTTATACAAGCACTAGTAGCAACTCTATATCTGGATCCTTGAAGCGCTTGGAAGATACTGCAGCCCGATTTACGAATGCAAATTTCCAGGAAGTCTCTGCGCACACTACTAGTGCAAAAGAAGTTTCAGAGGCTAGAGGGTCAGAGGGCAAAGGGAAGAAATCTTCAGCTCACAGCTCAGGTCAAAGGGGAAGAAAGCCTGGTGGAAGAAATCCAGGAACGACTGTATCAGCTGCTAGTCCTTTCCAGCAAGGTATTACTTATGATGTTTTAGTTGAAATACTTGTTCTTATGATGATCAATAGTTTTATAAGTTTTATAAAAGAATTTACTTTTTTCTTATAGCTGTTGGATAATTAGAGGTTATTTTATGATTAGTTGCTATACTAATATTACTTCAAAGACTAATATTCCTTCTTAAAATGTTTCTGGGACCTTCGCTTTCCTTTTGTGTTAGACCTGTGCTGCTAAAGTTGAACTGTAATTTTTTTAAATGTTAAAATAGATGTGGAATCAAGTTAAAAGTTTGGGGCTAAAAACAGTAAAAGCTGGAGTTTTCCTTTCCTTTATGCTCAATAGAAAAGTCATTCTATTTTATAAATTGCTTTTATTTATCTTTCCTAGTTGAACACTAGAACTGTATACATTTTTAGTAAGTGAACAGTATGGAGTAATTTTTAGGGGAGCTAAATAGTTTTCAGTAAATAATAATTACTGATATTAATGCATTTATTATGAAGCTTGACATTTAAAGTAGACGTTTACTTAGCCTACATAAGTTAAGTGTTAGTCGCTCAGTCTCGCCTGACTCTTTGCGACCCCCTGGGCTGCAGCCCACCAGCCCCCTCTGTCCATGAGATTTTCCAGGCAAGGATACTGGAGTGGGTTCCATTTCTTTCTCCAAGGGATCTTCCCAACCCAGGGATCGAACCTGGGTTTCCTGCACTGCAGACAGATTATTTACTCACTGAGCTACAAGGGAACCCCCATATCTTTTGGTAATTATGAATACCCAAGTTTGAGTTTTAGTTAAACAACTTTTTTTTTTTTCACTGTAAATATGTTTTATGCATTCTTTTGGGACATACTTATACTGAAAAAATAATTTTGCTGTTTAACTGATATTTAGCATTAACAAGGCATGGTGTGTTTTAATATTTGGCAATACTGTTTTCTGGAGTACAGAATAACTCAGCTAAACTTTAGAATCCAAATATTCTAGGTTTTTACTTTGTATAATTTTTATCATGGACGTAAATATTTTGAGTAATATAAATGTTCAAAACTATTCCAAACAAATATATTTAATAAAGTATAAAATAAAGGCCTCCTTCTCTCCCCCACCTCCCATCCTGCCCTTTTATTCCTAGGAGTAAACGAGGGGGAAAACCTGTCCTTTCCTTTACCCTATTCAAACTTTTGATGATGATAAAAATTATACCCAAAATCTGCCAGGACATAATTTGAATATGTAGAAAGATTGCTTAGTCACTGAACTCTGAATTAAAAAGTATATTCATATGTATAAAACTAAGTTATTTTTGGATTTCAAGATTTTCAAGTCCTAAATTTTTTTTCCCTTTTTCCTCATTTAACAAAAAATTAGATAGAAAAGAAAATGCTAAATTTGCTATTTTGTGTGTAATAAATTTACTGTATATTATTTTTATGATACTTTGGAAAATAAATAGTAAAACTGTAAATTTTTTTTTTTTTTGGCCATGCCACACAAATTGCAGCATCTTTGTTGAACCCAAGCCATGGTAGTCAAAGTGCTGAGTCCTAACCACTGAACTGCCAAGGAATTCTCATAAAATTGTAATTTTTAATGTAACTTCATTCACATTTTGAATGTGATTGGCAGAATTCAGTTATTTCTAATTTGTAATGAAGACCTTATTTTGTACTGCTAAAATTGCATTTTTGAGCTTTTAATCGTATCTTTGAAATACTAATCCATTTAGAAAAGAAATCTCTCATTTTCTTAAACTTAGTAACATTGGAGTCTTTCCCTGCTTCTGTTAAGATATGATAGAGATGTGTCATGTTTTCATATCTGAGGTAACATTCTAAAAAGTTTTAAAAGTTGAAATTTATAGTAGAGCATTGAAAGTAATTGTGTTAAAAAAAAAAAGTAATTGTGTTTTTTCTTTTTTAATTTCAGGATTGTATATGAATCTTAGAAAATATATATTTAATGTATTGCATATACTAAATGTTTTAAAGTATTTACCTTGCTGTTGTGAGCTTTTAACACCAGCTGTAAAAACAAAAACATGCAGGAAAAAGACAGATGGTGACAGATCAGAATGGATAATAAAGAACTTCTTTATAGATGCTAATTAAGTGGCAAATTGCAGTTATACTTAAATGATTGATGTAATGTAAATGGCTTCTTAATATGTATATTTTTCTATACAGAAATGGCCTGAAAATGGTCACAGCCATACACATAATTTCATAAATGAATAAGGCAGATATTCTCTTGAGAAAGTTAAATTTTAGAACTATTATTGTTTTCTAAATGAGCCATTTCAGCAGAACTTAAAATTTAAAAACCAAAACCATGAGACTTTAGTTTAAAATAAATTTCTGTGTGTAAGGAAAAATATCTTTCTGAATATTTAAGTGAATTTATGTGTGATTACCTATGAATGTTCTCTGCAATAAAATTTGTATAGTTAAAACCTGATATAGTTTAGTTTTATGAAACACAATAGTTATGTGGTCAAAACTGAGTCTAAACATGTGTTACTTCATTTGGTAAGTGTGATGAGAGGGTTTGATAAAGTGAAATGGTGGACTGAACTTATTTCATCACAGCCATTAGTTTTCACTTGGTAAATAGGAACTTTGAGCTTTTTATATCTCATAATGACATGATGGGCTACTAGTATTCTTTAACTAAAGAGTGGGGGAAATAAGCAGTTTTGGAAGTTTTATGAGAGATGCCTCTCGTATGATTTTACTTTCATAAAAGCAGTAGCAAAATGTAAGTGGCCAGTGTCTTTTCTTTATGCAGCTCCATGAGAGGTAGACTGGGAGAAATGTGATTTATATAGTTATTCCATGTGATCTTTGTTCTTTTATCAAATTCATGGTGGCGTAGATGTAATTGAGTGATAATATTCACCAACATTATCTTGAAGTTAAAACTCAGAACTTAATGACTTAAGCCAACATCTTTTGGTTCTTACTGCATGTTGGGGAGATTTATCATGGTATCTTAATAATTGCAAAAGAGTAAATTCCCCATGCCGTTCAGAGTTCGATCACAGTCTTTTGCAAGTTTTCTTGAGACTTAGCTGTTCTTCAGTCCTTCCTCAGCGTATATAAGGCATGTGGGGAGAGCTGAGGAATGCTGCCATGGTAAAAGTGAAAGGTAGATTCAAAACCACATCTTGTATCTTGGCAGTTGTACAGGTAATAGCTTGTAATTCAAGAGTTAATCAATTTAATAACTATAAAATGAAAAGTATAATTTTATAGATAAACTTGATTTCAGTAATCTTTTTAAAAAAATCTAGCTGAGTTATATACTGATGTCCTCGGTTTTATAGTTAGTTTTTTTCATCCTCTCTCTTTGCTAATTGTGTCATTTTTACTGCTCATGGGAACTTTTGCATCCAATTTTTTCTTTTCCTACCCCATTTTTCTTTTTTCCCCCACTACAGGCAGTTTTTCAGGAACTCCAGGCAGTGTAAAATCATCTTCGGGAAGTTCAGTACAGTCTCCCCAGGATTTCTTGAGCTTTACAGACTCAGATCTGCGTAATGACAGTTATACTCACTCCCAGCAGTCATCATCAACCAAAGATGTACATAAAGGAGAGTCTGGAAGCCAGGAAGGGGGGGTAAATAGTTTTAGTTCCATAATTGGTCTCCCTTCAGCCTCAGCTGTTATTTCGCAGCCTAAAAACTTTGAAAATTCACCTGGAGATTTGGGTAATTCCAGCCTCCCTACAGCAGGATATAAGCGGGCTCAAACTTCTGGCATAGAAGAAGAAGCTGTAAAGGAAAAGAAAAGAAAAGGAAATAAGCAAAGTAAGCATGGGCCTGGTAGACCCAAAGGAAACAAAAATCAAGAGAATGTTTCTCATCTCTCAGTTTCTTCTGCTTCACCAACGTCATCTGTAGCATCAGCTGCAGGAAGTGTAACCAGCTCTAGTCTTCAGAAATCCCCCACACCACTCAGGAATGGGAGTGTGCAGAGCCTCAGTGTGGGCTCCTCTCCACTTGGTTCAGGTAGGCCTAGCCCTTTGTTTCCCCCTCCACCCCTCCCTCCCACCACCACCATCCTTTTACCTTCACAAGCAAATCGTTTTAAACTATCATTATGAAAATACTGTGAGTTGCTAAATGACATTTAATTATCTTAATGAAAAATGTTATCTTAGAAGGACAGTTCGGCCTTTGGTCTTTGGAAAAGACATTTGGCACTACTCCAATTTTACTTAACTAAATATAAACTAAATAGTTCAGTTCATTGGTCATTCATTTCTTAAGAAACACCTAGAATTGATTTCCCATTTTTTGTTTTTGCTTCACTTGCATAGTATTTTAGAAATCAACTCAGAATTCACATCTACGATGTGAGAGTTAGCACTATTTTTGATTGGTATTTGTTTTGGGGCTTCCTTTCCCTAAACCTCAGTTAGTCTTTATTTTCTCAGTAATTCCTGACACAAATTCTAGTTGAATTAACACTATCTGGAATATTTTTCAGTCAGTGATAGGTGATTTAAATTTATGGACTTTAAAAATCCCATTTCAGTCCAGGTTCGATGCATGATACTGGATGCTTGGGGCTGGTACACTGGGGTGACCCTGGGGGATGGTACGGAGAGGGAGGTGGGAGGGAGGTTTAGGATGGGGAACACGTGTATACCTGTGGCGGATTCATGTTGATGTATGGCAAAACCAATACAATATTGTAAAGTAATTAACCTCCAATTTAAATAAATAAATTTATATTTTTAAAAATCCCATTTCAGGAAATATCTCAAATGTTATGTATCATTTTTGTTTTCAATTGTGTTTACCAGTTTTTACCATCATTTTTACTATAGTATGAATGGATTTATAAATGCTGTTATTTACCACATTGGTATGCTCCTTTAACTTATACTTTATAATGTAAATATTATTTTCAGTTTTTAAAAATTTCAAGATGCATGTTTTTAAGACAGAAACTTAGCTAAATGTTGACATTTATCTTTTATATTACATCTTCAATTTGAGATAAATGACTTTAGATGTGTTGATTGTAAATTTTACCCATGTTTCAACTTTAGATTTCTGATTGTAGAAATGGTGAAATTTTGGGTAAAATAAACTATGGATTTTGCCTGTTCTGTTAGATGGAGAAGATAGGTGGAAAATAGTATGGAAAAATAATAAATAGAATTTAAAGAGTATTCATGCTTATTTTACAAATATAGAATTTTGTATTGTTTCTGTAGTTTTACAGACAATTCAGTAAGTGAATGTAAGAAAGACCATATTATAAAGGAGAAAAGAGCATGTGTAAAGGTCAGATATGAGAAGTAGTAACTTATTAACTGCCATCTGTTAGATTGTTTTTTATCTTGTTTAATCTTTAGAACAGTTTTATGACATAGGGGCTATGAGTGCCTCTATTTTACAGCTGATAAAACTGAGACTTAGGTAAAATAAGTTGTTCCAGATCACATGGTTAGGGATTTCTTTCTCTTTTTATTTCTGATAGCTAGCTTCTTTGCCTGTGGTGGACCTGTTAGTCAGGTTTTTTGGAGAAATGAATAGAAACTATGGAAGGATTTAGTACTGTTAAGATGGTTTAGAGCAAGATTCCTTAGTCTTGGCACTATTGATATTCTGGTTGGGCTAATTCTTTGCTGTGCATCACTGTCCTGTGCCTTGAAGGATGTTTATCAGGATTCCCAAACCCTACCACTACCCATAGTGACAATCAAAAAACATTTGGGTTCTGAAAGGGGCAAAATAGCCCTTGGTTGAGAACCACTGTTTTAGAGGGGGAAAATAATAAATTATATCAAGAAATAAGTTCACTGAAAAGATTTTAATATTTTGCACCCTTGAATATATGTTTTATTTATATAGTATATTTGCTTCGAGACCAGAAGAGCTTAGCAGATAGCCCCTGGTCACAAAAACTGAATTAACACAGATTTCCTTGGAAAAAAATTTTTTAGTTCATGTTTATCTTTAGCAAAGAGGCACAAGAATCAGGTGAGTAACAGACTGAGAAAATTAGGTGTAAATTTGCCCTTAAGAAGAGATCCTCACCAGTGTCCTATCCATAGGGGCACAGTCTGAGAGTTAACTAAATTTCAGAAATTGCATTTAGATGCCAGTTGAAATACATATCCTCAAATTAATGGACTTAAAATACCAGTTTACACTCTTGAAAAGATTTTGCTATGTGTTATTGATTTAGGGAGATTTTAGGTGTGGAAATAATATTCTTTACATAGTGATTACATTGAGAGAGCAGTGTTTGTGGCAGAAAAATATGAATTGTATCCCTTTTACCTCACCGATAAAACAGAAATTGAGGAAGAAATTCCCATAAATATTTCACGAAGTTTAGACTTGTCAGGATTTTTTCCCCCCTTAAGTCTGTATTTTAAAATCACTTTGAAGATTGTATAGATCTTGTTAAAGCTATTATTATGGAGTAAGATTGTTTAAAACTCTTTGAGGTAATATTTAATCTTACACAGTTTAATAAAACTTTTATGCGCTTTCTCTCATTGATAAGCTTAGTTCTGAAAAGTCTATTCTTACCTAAGAAATGCTAGCTGAATGCCATGAATATTTAGGAATTAAGTCTTCTTACCATAAGTTAAGATTGCTAACTGCTGTTGAAACTTAGCTTGTGCTGCACACTGGCTTGCATAGAGTATTATTACTTATTATATAGAAGAGGAAGTATAAACAGAATTCTCACAGCTCTCAGTGGTGGAACTATGCATTTTCCTTGATTCTAGTAACAGTTATAAAATTTAAGGGGTGTTTGTTGAGGAGGGTCTAAAACCATGGTAGTACACTGTTGGTCATACTTTAAGCAATGAGATCAACAAGAAAATTTGAGCCAATAATTTTAACTTGCAGTAGTACTACCTCCTACTAGTATGAAAATGTTAATTTTACTTTCGCACTCATTTTAGATTGAGAAGTCACTTAGTAATTGTACAAGCTGAAAACTTCATCCTGTATAATCATAGAAGGAATATGTACTGTGTAGTGTGTTACCAAGAGTTTTTCATGATGCTCTCTTTAAAAGATTCATGTGCAAGTAACAATGCAGGCAACCTTGTATACAGCTGTTAGCTATAAGATGAGCTGTACCATGCACTGGAACCCTAGCTTCAGCAGGTTAGGGCCTGTGTTTGCCTTGTTCACTACTGTGTCCACTGCTAGCAAGTGCTTTGAACATATTAAGTGCTAAACATTAAAAAGAAAAAAGGGAATACTGTTAGTAATTAGTGATCACTGAGAATGTACCATGTGTTTAGTAGTATCCTGTGTACTTTTGTACTTGTCTTTTAAGAGTTTTTACCAGGTTGCAAGTGAAATTATTTTTTTAAAAGCTTTTCATGTAGTATTACAGGCTAGTTTTAGGATATATAATTAGCTGGAAAAGACCATGGACAAAATGAAATTTGTATTGTTCTTTGGAGTTGGCAGATAAAGAAGACCATCATTATTATCAGAAAAGAAAGTTAAGGTATATTTGAAGGATAAACTTTATAAAAACAAGAAGCTTGTGTTTGTTGGATAGAAGTAACGTTGATTAAACAGGGCAGGATGGGTTTATGGAGAGTAAGTGTGAACTTTTAGTAGTGATATCTTGTATATCTTGGAGCACCTAAGAGTTTCTAAAGAACTCTTTAATGACCATCTCAGTTGATCCTTAGAACAACCTTGTGAAATAGACAGGACAGCTGCCATTGTTGTGGTAGTTGTTTTTCCTCTTTACCACCACTAAGATATAAAGCAGATGTACAATCAAGTCCTTATGATGTGATTTTCTTAAAATTGTTAGAAATAGCATTTTAAGAGAAGTAAAAGTTCTCTCATGACATGTTCAAATTACAGTAGAGCATATGTGTCGAGATATGTATTCTAGGAGGCCTAGATCCAGTCAGAATAGAAACCCAAAAACACCTCTAAACTGGAGTGATGGAGGATTTGTATTGTAAGATTTTTATTAAAATAAATCACAGTACATCCCGATAAATGACCTACTGTTTTATAGTGACTTGCACAAAATTTACTCAAGGTTGTAAGTTTTGGCTTATAGATGATATTAAACTTTTGATTGAATTCTTTCCTACATATATTCTTTTGAGGTATTAATAGGCACCTGGTCTTTTGAAATGTTGAAAGTTAGGATGTTGAAGACATTGAAAGTTTTGGATGAATTCAAATGTTATATTTGTCCTTTACTGTTTTCCTGTTTATCTCAATCACATTAGGAGAATTTAGGATTTACTAAAATGAAAGTTAGCATTTTTTCTTCACAGAAATCAATATATTTTTTCTGAGAAAAATTTGGTATTCATTAACTGATTAAGAGTCAATAGTTTAGCATTAATTTCTTTTCTTTGGGCATTCTCTGCCCTTTCAGAGTATATTCTTCCATTTGTTTTTTTCAATCTTAGTCGCTCGTTCTTTAATAGAGTGCTGTCATACCTTTCTCAGTTAAGATACCTGAAATCTTTCAGTGATGGAATTCTTTAGTGGTAATAAATGCTGTAAAAAGAGATTCTGGAAAGGCAATCATAGCATCTGTTGTGATGCTATGTACTTATTTTTAAGCTCTTAAAGGATATCACAAAGATAAGTTATTAATATGAGTAAATCACTTCTAGAAGTTTCTTTCGGTTTCTACTGAAATATGAAGTTTATGAAAGTTTGACTTGAGCCCCATGTAACTTTGAAGGGATCCTATTTATGTCATATCCACTTATATTGGTAAAGTGAAACTTAGAAGTCTTTTTCTGATAAAATATTTTAATTAAAAATAGACTGTTTCTGTAAGCAAATAAGGGAATCATAAAGATATAAAGTATTATTATAATAGGCTCATAAGAGTAGAGTTAGTAATGCAGTACTGTAAACCAGGGAGTAGATACAGTTAGTGAACATAATTCACATCTATCTTAATGACTTAGGTTAATGATTTTGTATACATTGATTATATTGGATTATAAATGAAGAAGATATTGGATATGGATAAGACCAGTGAATACCTGGAATCTGTTTTCTTAGAAAATCCTGATTTTTTTGTGTCTTTGATGACATGAAAATTTCTGGCCCTATGTTATGGCTATCTTTCTATAAAAATATTATATCAAAAGCCAGAATAGCCATATTCCAGTTTATTTCCCATTAACAAAATCTTTCTGCACAATGTCCTTTGATTATTTTTAGCACCATTCCAAGCAGATACCATTTCTCTAGGACATAGCATGTCTGTCTCTTCAGTAGCCTTTTAAAATCTCACTCGTATTGCATTTGTTAATGAAGCATTAAGGCGGCAAATTCTCCCACAATGGCTCATCTTCTTGGGTTATTTGGAAAGGACTTAAACTAAACTGGCCCAGATGTTTGATCTTTAAACTGTATCTCATATCAGTTTCTTTAACACTATAGTGATTGCTTTGTCTTAGTTTTTAATTTCAAATTATTCAGAGTGGGCTCATGATTAGACTTGACTTTTGAGGTAGATGCGTGAATGATGGTTGCCTGGAAGGCTCTCTGGTACATGTTTTTGGTTAACATAATATCCAGAGAATTCCCAGATATCCCTTATTTAAAAATAACTAGCCAGTGGTGGTGACCATACGTGAATAACAGTTGTTTCCAGATTAGTAGGCCAGGTCTTTTGAGTCACAGCTTTCCTTTAGTCCTGGCTTTATCAATTATTTTTTCATTTGGAATATCATACAGAAATTTATTCCCAATTTCTGAGCAAATTTTCCTTTTAGCAGTGTTTTATTCCCTCATGTCACCCTCTGCTAGTTCTCTTCATAAGAGAGGAATAAAGGAATAAAAGTAATTGCTTGTTCATTATAATCATCAAAAATGAAAGATACAAGAGAATAAGCTGAGTGTAGTTTAATGAGTTTTACATAACTGTAAGTTATATAAAACTTACATAACAGTAAGTCATAATTGATTTCTGCTCAGATATAAACTAAATTTTCATACTTAAATTTCAGTTTCTAATTGCATACAGCATTCAGATATTTTTGATACATTGTTCTCATCTAATGAATTATATAAAGTTTTATCACATTGCCTAACCATATTTCCTCATAGTAGTGTATCTATTTATTCTTAAAACATTTGTTACACAGATTCATTTGTAAGCTCTTATGTCTTTTCCTCATTCTTTGCCCACATATGCATGCACACATATTTCTACACTGTCCTGCTAAGATTGTGAGAATTACATTCTGTTTGGTCCTTATACCCCTGACGTCCCAATTACTGGTTTATAATTTCTGTTCACACAGTTCTATTTGCCCTTCTCAGCTAGACTTTGGATGAATGTTTGGTTCCTGTTTTTCTGGCCCCTTTCTTTTCTCCCCTTAAGTCACTGGCAACTTCTTTGCTGATTTCCTTTCTCCTCCCTCCCAACAGAAATTTCCATGCAGTATCGGCATGATGGAGCTTGTCCAACAACTAGTAAGTTGTCGAACTGGGTTGGTAACCCAGGCTTTTTGACTTTTACTCTAGTGCTTTTTCTAGTATATTACATCACCTCTGAACCCTTAAGTTTTAATTTTCTAAAATGCAGTTGATTCTTAATTATATAGGTTTCTCCTACAGTGATAGATTAACTTGCTGTTTTGTCTGTCCTGTGTTCAGAATCCATATTACAGTGAAATTGTGACCAAATTTTGTTGATTGCTGGCTTTTTAATATGGTGCTTCTGTTGCGAAATTGTGACTTTTGTTCCCCAGTGAAGTAATATTTTCAATATTTTGGTTTTCACTAATCTTAATGTTCATTTATGTATATTGGCATTAGATAGTGTTTTTTGCTTAGACAGCTTCATATGTTCAGACTGTTGTTCTAAAGTCTAGGAAATGAGAATGTTTGATCAGGTTAAGACGTTAAAATGAGGGTTTTTTAAAAATAATAATTATTGTTAAGTGTGACCAAAGGTGGGTTTACCTATATAGAATTGTATCTTACTTTCAGCAAGAAAGACGTTAGACTATTAAATGTCTTTTTAAAAGTTGCTTTACATATATTTTTTACTAAGGAAATTTATCATCATTATGACAGTATATCTGGCATACAAATTTAGTAGATAATATATTGGAAAATGAAATGCAGTATCTAGAAATTCATACTGTGCGAAAACTGAGCCAACCTTGTAATGATTTAAGTAATGATACATGATAGACTTATTGAGATTTTATTTTACTAATTCAGTCTATACCTATGTATTTCTTTTGTGTGTTTGAGAATGATCTTAACCTGAAGTCCTTTTTTCCTTACTTAAAAGCTTTCTCAGAGTTGCTGAATGCAATACACAATGGTAAGTTTTATTAGAATCTTCTCTGGTGGTTCATTTATTACAAAGGTTTCCTTTTGTCAAGAATCCCAATTGAAAGTTTGCATGTTCTATTGATGAAATGAAACCTACCTCTGAATCAGTTGTTCGGCACCATAGTGAAACTTTTTGTAGACTGCCTATAGGAAGATAATAGGTCAACTTTGTTCATCAATTTGGCTTTTATTGTCTCTTTGTAAGGCAAAATGGTGATAGTGTTGTTCTTCCTTTATTAAAGTCTTTTTTCTAGTTTTGCAAATAGTTTTTTTTTTGGGTTCTTTTGAACTTCTCTTACTAGTGCAGTTGATTATTGGTTTCTTCTTCAGGAATTAACTGTTGCAACCGTGAATGTGAATTTCATTTTAAGATTAAAAACATAATACTTTTGTTATTCTACTTCTCTGTTTCATTGAGTGATTAAACAAAGGATAAGTGGGCTTCCCTGGTAGCTCACCTGGTAAAGAATCTACCTGCAGTACAGGAGACCCTGGTTCAATTCCTGGTTAGGAATATCCCTGGAGAAGGGATAGGCTGCCCTCTCCAGTATTCTTGGGCTTCCTTCATGGCTCAACTGGTAAAGAATCCGCCTGCAATATGGGAGACCTGGATTGGGAATGATCCCCTGGAGACCTGGGTTGGGAAGATACCCTGGAGAAGGGAACAGTCCACTCCAGTATACTGGCCTGGAGAATTCCATGGACTGTATAGTCCATGGGGTCACAAAGAGTCGGACACGACTAAGTGACTTAAAAAAAAAAAGTCTTTAGGATTATGCCCAATTTGGGACCAATATTTTTATAGGAGACTTGAATCTTTTATAGGATTAGGTTCTGAAATCATAATATTAAGGCAAATGCTGTTAGTTTTTTTTAGTTTTAAGATAAAATTTTATAGAAATGTTTGAGTTTCTTCAGTTCCAATAACCTTAATTTTTTGATGTTCAAAAAAAAATAAACCTCTTGAATCTACTGTCACCTTTTGTTGATTTTCATTTTTAGTCATTAACTGACAAACTTATTTGTTCAGTACTGTTTGTATGATTCCAGGCAGTTTCCCCAGCACATTTTCATTAACTTCATGAACTCTTGAATGATTTGCTAATGTAGTTTAATTTGCCATTGATTTGCACTGTATTTGGATTAAACTATAACATGTTTACAAATGTATAGCCAGCAAGAGACTTGCGTGGTAAATAAGGAAAGACATTTTTTGATTTGAGGGTAGAAGTGGTTGGGATGGCGAACCCATAATGAGCATTATATTAATGGGTGCATTTAAAAGATAACTCCTGCTTTCCTTTGTAACTTGGAACTGTGAGCTCTTAGAATAAATACTCCAGATAAAAAGGAACTCTTGAACATTTGTGTCCAGCGGAAAGGGGATTAGCAAGGTTCTTTAGAGTAAAGTGAATATGTTACCATTCTTTGATAGGAAAGTATAAAAACATCATTTTCAGTTTGCATAGGTAAATTTAACTTGTTTTTTAAATTCTGGAATATTAGTAATTGATATTATAATTAATAATATTAATTTATTCTAGAAGTACTCTGAAAATTTGAAGAGTATCAGTTCAGTTCACTTGCTCAGTCGTGTCCGACTCTTTGCAACCCCATGGACTGCAGCACGCCAGACCTCCTATCCATAACCAACTCCTGGAGTTTACTCAAACTCATGTCCATCGAGCCAGTGATGCAACCCAACCATCTCAATCCTCTGTTGTCGCCTTCTCCTGCCTTCAATCTTTCCCAGTATCAGGGTCTTTTCTAATGAGTCAGTTCTTCCTGTCAAGTGGCCATAGTATTGGAGTTTCAGCTTTAGCATCAGTCCTTGCAATGAATATTCAGGACTGATTTCCTTTAGGATGAACTGGTTGGATCTCCTTACAGTCCAAGGGACTCTCAAGAGTCTTCTCCAACACCACAGTTCAAAAGCATCACTTATTTGGTGCTCAGCCTTCTTTATAGTCCAACTCTCACATCCATACATGACTACTGGAAAAACCATAGCTTTGACTAGATGGGGTTAAAAAAAAAAAAGGTAAATACTGTCAGTGCCACAGAAATCCTTTGCCTTTAGTAACTGACAAAATACTGGTTATATTAATATAATGGGGCAGTTGTCATGTTTATCTGCATGGTAAATGAAGTTAATGTCATGGAGTAATACAATGAACATAGATTTTCTTTAAAATCTTGGGTTATTTTATAACTAGAAGTTTGTACCTTTTGACCCCCATTACCCGTTCCACCCCCATCTACTGATGCACGTTTAGGTTGTTTCCATGTCTTGGGTTTTGTAAGTAATGCTGCAGTGAACATGGTGGGGTACACATACCTTTCTGGAGTAAGTGTTTTTGTCTTCTTTGAATAAATGCCTAGAAATGGATCCATATGTTAGGCCTTTGTTTTGTTTTTTTAAAAAGAACCTCCAAACAGTTTTCCATAGTAGCTTCACCAGTTTATATTCTTACAACACAGGTTCCCATTTCTCCACATTTTCACTAATACTTAATTCTTACATTTTTGATAATGGCCTTTCTAACAGATGTAAGGTGCTATCTCATTGTGGTTTTGATTTGCATTTCCCTGTTGATTAGCGGTGTTGAGCATCTTTTCATGTGTCTGTTGGCCATCTGTTTGTCCTTGGAAAAAACATGTTTTCAGATCCTCTGCCCATTTTTTAATCGGATATTTTTTCTCTTTTGAATTGTAGAAGTTGTTTATGTATTTTGGATATTAACCCTTTATCAGATACAGGTGACCCTTGAATAGCTGAAACAACTGGTGGTTAGGAGTGCTGATCCTTGTTATTGGTTATCAAATCCAAAAAATCATAGCCAAGACCAGTATCAAGGAGCTTATCACCTGTGTTTTCTTCTAGGACTTTTATAGTTTCAAGTCTTTAATCCATTTTGAGTTGGGTTTTATGTAGACTATAAGATCCAGGTTCATCTTTTTGCATACGGATGTCCAGTTTTCCTAGCACCATTCATTGCAGACTATCCTTTCCCCATTTTATGTTCTTGGTTCTTTTGTCACAACTTGGCCATGTATGCTAGGGTTTATTTCTGGGCTCCCTATTCTGTTGCACTGATCTGTATATCTGTTTTTATGCCAACACCGTACTGCTTTGATTACTATGGTTTTGTAATATAGTTGAAATCAGGGTATATGATGCCTCCAGGTTTGTTCTTTCTCATTATTGCTTTTGCTGTTTGGGGCCTTTTGTGGTTCCGTACAAATTTAATTTTTTTTTTCTATTTCTGTGAAAAATACCATTGGAATCTTGATATGGATTATACAGAGTCTGTAGCTTGCTTTAGGTAGTATGGACATTTTAACATTAATTCTTCCAGTTAATAAATATGGAATATCTTTCCATTATTTGTGCCTTCAATTTCTTTCATTAATGCCTTTTATTTTTCAGTGTAGAGATCTTTCACCTCCTTGATTTAATTTGTTTCTGGGTATTCTTTATAATGCAGTTGTTAGTGGGGTTGTTTTATTGTTTAGTTTGTTATCAGTGTATAGAAATGTGACTGATTTTGTAAGTTAATTTTATATCCTGCAGCATTATTGAATTTGTTTATTCATTTTAACATTTTTGTGGTGAAGTATCTAGAGCTTTCTATACAGTAAGTCCCCTACATCCAAACGAGTTCCATTCTAAGAGTACATTTATAAGTTTAAATGTGTTTATAAGTCCCAACAAAGTGAGCCTAGCATTTATAAGTTTAAGTGTGTTTATAAGTCCCAACAAAGTGAGCCTAGGTACCCAACTACCACAGTCTGCTACATAATACTGTGCTGTGATAGGTTTATAATACTTTTCTAACAAATAATTAAAAAGCAAACACAAAAATAAAATATTTTTAATCTTAGAGTACATTACCTTGGAAAGCACAGTAGTTCATGCCAGACATGTGAACTTACTTACATGCATGCAAATATGAATGCACATTTGCATTTTTGAAAGTTTACAACTTGAAAGTTCATAGTAGTAGACTTAATGTAGTGTGTAGCAGCATACCATCTGCAAATAGCGATGGTTTTATTTTTTTCCCTTCCAAATTGATGTCTTTTGTTTTCTTGTGGAGTCACTCTGGACATGTATTTGTAAAGATATGTGTAGAATTGGCACCTAGTGAATTGCTATTTAGCCTATGGAGGATTGAAAGAGTTGTTTGGACTCAGTTGGAAATATCCATATGTTTGTGTTTTCTTTTTTTTTTCAAGTCTATCTTTTTTTTAAAGTGTAGTAAAATACACATAATAAAAAATTTTCCATTTTAACCTTTTTCAATTGTGCAGTTAGTGTTAAATATATTCACAGTGTTGTACAAGCAATCTCCAGAATTTTTCAGTGTTACAGAAACTGAAACTATAGTGATATAGCTCCCCATTCCCTTCCTCCTCAGACCCTGACAACTACCATTTTACTGTGTATGAATTTGACTACTCTATAGATACCTCATGTGAACAGAATCATATAATATTTTTTTGTGACTGACTTATTTTACTTAGGATCATATCATCAAGATTCATCCATGTTATAGCATGTGTTGGAATTTCCTTCCTTTTTAAGGCTGAATAGTATAATAGTGCATCATATGAACATACCACTTCTTATCCATTTATCTGTTAATGTATAGTTGGTTTGCATCCTCCTTTTGGCTATTGTGAATAAGCTGCTTTGAATGTGGCTATTCAAATGTTTTTGCATCTAATTTTACCCACAAGTACACTTGCTGGAGCTTATGGTAGTTATATAATTTTTAAAAATTTAAGTATTTGCGATACTTGTTTAAATTTACAACAGTTTGTTAGTTTCAGGTGTATAACAGTGATTCAGAATGTTTATACCCCATTAAAGTTATTAATACATTATTGGCTGTATTTCTTGTGCTATATAATAGATCTTTGTAGCTTATTTATTTTTTACATAGTTATATTTTTAATTTTTGAGAAACTATTATACTGTTTTCCATAGTTGCTGCACCACTTTACATTCCCACCAACAGTGTTAAGGGTTCCAATTTCTTAATATCCTTGCCAACACTTGTTTTCTTGCCTTTTTTAAAAAATAGTAACCATCCTAATGAGGTGTCAAATGTTAGCTTTAAATTTTTTTCTTCTTCATTATACTGAACATCAAGGAATAAAAAGCTTGAAACTTGTCACCAGAGGAGGAAAGAAAAAGAATTTACATTCCATTTTATTCTTCTTATATTTGTTTTCTGTGGTGGTTCTAAAAAATTATCAGAAACTGAAAACAACACACATTTATTATAGTTCTGTAGAAGTCTGACATGAACCTTACTGGGTCTATTAAGGTGTGGGCAGGCTTTGTTCCTTTTTTAAATCTGTATAGGAAGATGTGTCCTTACATTTTCCAGTTTTGGAGGAGTGCCTGCTCTCCTTACCCTGTGGCTTCTGTCTTCATAGCTGTCAGTTTTGCGGGGAGTCTCTCATGTTTCCGTCTCTCTGGTTCTCAGGTACACTTTGTGAGGACCCTGATTATGCGGGGTTGAGCCAGACAGTTCTGCTTCTCTGGGTCCTAAAGTTACATACATTTGTGTAGTCTCTTGCCATTTAAGCTAACACATTCATGGGTTGTGGACATCATAAGGCATGGGCACTTTTGGGGGGAGGGTAGTATTCTGCATACCATATTCACTTAAAATTATTCTACTGTACTTTAAGAAGGTGTTGCTTAAATCATTTCTGAGGTTAAGCTTTGCTAGTACATGGATTTGTTGAATAATTTTGGCTTTACACCTTTTTTGTTAACTTTTCTCTGTTAATTTACTGGTGACCCGTTCTGATTGCTAATTCCAGGAGAGAGTCAGGTTTTTCTCTTACTTGATTTTATTGCAGAGATATTGTTGGTTACTCTGTTTGGAGCTTTTTGTATTCCATTATATCATTCTCCTTTATCTTTTTAATAAATGTATAAAATATTTCATATTTATAGAAAAGTACAGACATCTTGAATTTATTACAGATATAACACCAGTTAATATTTTACCTTATTTTCATAGATCCTTTTTCAACTCGAGCACTCAGGAATTTACTGCCAATTTAAGAAATAGAATGTTACCAGCACTGTTGAATACTTTTCACCATTGCATTCCCCACGGTTAACAACTACCCTACATTTTGNATATAACACCAGTTAATATTTTACCTTATTTTCATAGATCCTTTTTCAACTCGAGCACTCAGGAATTTACTGCCAATTTAAGAAATAGAATGTTACCAGCACTGTTGAATACTTTTCACCATTGCATTCCCCACGGTTAACAACTACCCTGCATTTTGTTTATGATTCCTTTGCTTAGTTGTTTTGCATGTATGTGTAAAATTACACTTCCTTATTTCTTTTTCCTACTTTCATCCTTTTTCAGAGTAAATGACTTTTAGTCTACTTCTTCGTATCTTATTTTTTCCCCCAGCATCTTTAGTGAGATAAAACTTATTTAATACGAAAGTTACAATTTCAACCATTTAAAAGTATATAGTTCAAAGGTTTTTGGTATACGGTTGGCCCTTGAGTATCTCAAGAATTAGGGACCTTAACACTCCTCACATGTAAAATTTTTGCATATAATTTATAGTTGGCCGTGCATATACAGATTTCTTTGCTATAGTTATTTTCACATCCATGAATTCAGCCAAGGATCATGTAGTACTGCAGTATTTGCTACTGAAAAAAATTCGCATGTAAGTGGACCCATGCAGTTCAAATTCATATTGTTTGAGGGTCAACCATATTCACAATGTGATCAGTCCCAGAATAAATCTCATAATCCCAGTATATTGTCTTCTGCCTCTGCATCCTGGCAATCAATAATCTATTTTCTGTCTCTGTAAGTGTCTCCAACTCTTTGCAACCCCATGGACTGTAGCCTGCTCGGTCCTCTGTCCATGGGATTCTCCAGACAAGAATACTGGCATGGATTGCCATTGCCTTCTCCAGGGGATCTTCCCGACCCAGGTATCAATCACCCTTGGCAGGCGGATTCTTTACCACTGAGCCGCCAGAGAAATCTGTCCCTCAATTTGGGTTCTGTCTCTATAGATTTGCCTGTTTTGGGCATTACACATAGAGGGAATTTGTGTTTGGTTCCTTTTACTTGACTTAATATTTTTCATGTTTAAACATAAGGTTTATCTACATTATCAGTTCAGTTCAGTCACTCAGTCGTGTCCGACTCTGCAGTGCCATGAATCGCAGCACGCCAGGCCTCCCTGTCCATCACCAACTCCCGGTGTTCACTTTAGATTCATGTCCATCAAGTCAGTGATGCCATCCAGCCATCTCATTCTCTGTGGTCCCCTTCTCCTCCTGCCCCTAATCCTTCCCAGCATCAAAGTCTTTTCCAATGAGTCAACTCTTCGCATGAGGTGGCCAAAGTACTGGAGTTTCAGCTTTGGCATCATTCCTTCCTAAGAAATCCCGGGTTGCTCTCCTTTAGAATGGACTGGTTGGATCTCCTTGCATATTAACACTTCATTCTTTTTTGTTTGTTAATGGTTGGATGATACACATTATATGGATATATACCACATTTGGTTTATCCAGTCATCAGTTGATGGACATTTGGTTGTTTCCACTGCTTGAATAGTATGACTGATACTACCATCAACTTTCACACAAGTTTTTGTGTGAACATATTGGTTTTATTTTATTTGTCTTGTGTATGTATGTAGGGTAGAATTGCTGGTTCATTATGGTGACTTTTTGAGGAACCGCCAAACTCTTTCCCACAGCAGCTGTACCATTTTACATTTCCTAGGGTTCCAATTTTACCACATCCTCACCAAGACTACCTCTTCCTTTTTTTTTTTTTTTCATAGCCATCCAAGTGGATGTGAAATGGTGCCTCATTTTGGTTTTGATTTGCATTTCTCTTATGAATTAGCATGAATTGGCATTTTTATGTTTTTATTGGGCTTTTTTTTTTAGAAAAATTATATCTTCTTGGGTCAATTTTTGTATTTTGGATGTTTCTAAGAATTTGCCCATTTCATCTGGATTTTTAAACTTGTTGGCATATAGTTATTCATAATATTATCTTTATAATCCTTAAAAATTTTTTTATAAGATGTGTAGTAAAGTTCCCCTTTATTCCTGATTATAATAATGTGAGTCTTTTTCCTTCGTCAGTCTAGCTGAAGATTTAGCAGTTTTGTGTTTTTTAAAACCAACTTGTGGTTTTATTAATTTCCTTCATAGTTTTCCTGTTATTTATTGTATTTCTGCTTTTTTTCCCCTTCTGCTTACTTTGAATTTCGTTTGCTATTTTTCTAATTTCTTAAGATAGAAAGTTAGATTATTGATCTCAGATCTTTTTTTAAAGATGCAGATTTGACCATATCACTGGGTTACTTAAATCCTGATGTTGATGGGATAAATCCATAGTCCTTAATAAGGCATAAGAAGTTTTGCCTGGACTGACCTGCCTCTCCAGGCTCACCTTTCTCTCCTACTTGTTGTGGCATGAGTATATCCTAGTCAGTTTCCTGATAGACTGCTCTCTGCAAAAATCAATGATTTAGACTTTGGTTGTATCAGCTGTATGACCTTCTATCTGTCTTTAGCTAAAGAAAATAGAATTTAAAACTAAGCATAGGTTTATCTCCTGCAATTTTCCTCCCGTCTATTGACATTAACTAAAAGCAAAAAACCTTGCACTTCTGGTGTACCTGGTGGTTTAATGCTTTTTTCGTTCTGTTTCTACTGCTGCTCCAGACAATTGTTTTTGTTTCTGTAATCTGTATCTTAGTCATACTTGTCTCACATTTGTGGAGGAGGGGGAAAAAAAACCCCATAAACTCTTCCGTTACAATGCTGAGATTCTAAAGCGTTAAACTGGATTACCTTCTTTATTCACTCTCTAGCATTGATACATCTCAAAATGTCTTGTTACACAAGACTTTATAAAATTAAAATTTGTTATTTCAGTAAGACTTGCTTTGAAAAACTAACGAAAGTTTAAGAACCAAGGACATATTGTATGTTTAATAGTCATGTTGAATTTTAAGCATATTTCTTGATTTGGTGTTTCTCATAGAAGATCTTAGGACTTAATGATGGTGGGTTTTTTGAAAGTGTATAAAATATTCCATAAACTTTTGAAATTGGTATTTTTGATAAGTAAGAATATCATCAATAGACAGAAAATTACTTTTAGGAAAGCACTTTGCCAAAATATATATTTTAAAAGTAGCCTCAAGTAGGATGAATTCTGTTTGATGAGAGAAATTTAGGAAGCTTGAATTGAAATAATATTAAAATTATTGTCCTAACAGAAAAAGAGAATTGAATAGATAGGAGAAAGACGGAATGTAAAAGTCTTTTTGTAAATTTTGGAATTTTAAGGCAATTTGGAAAGGCAAAATAGTCATTTGACTGCTTTGAACAAGTGTTGTTGTTCAGTTGTTAAGTATCTGACTCTGCAACACATGGACGGTAGCATGCCAGCCTTCCCTGGCCTTCACTATCTCCTGGAGTTTGCTCAAAAAACAGTGGGGCTAGGTGGGGGGTAAACTTTAAATAGGCGTCTGTGAAGTTAAGTGCCTGGTATTTCATAACATTTTGTTTCATGGTGGTACCTTGGAACTAGCTAGCTTGAGTGACAGAATTTAGATTTTATGATATTACTGAACTATAAGTTTAACCTCTAGATTTCATCTGGCAAGTATACTTAAAATAATGATGAAACAAGTACTATGTATACAGGATTGCAGTTTAGTTTCATAGTCCAGTTAAAACTTAACATAATCAGCCTGATTTTCATCATCCTATTTAAAGCATGATTTTGCTCTAGTGCTTCCTAGGTGGTTTAATTATTTGTTTGTTTATAGTTTTTCTGCCTCACTGGACTGTAAAGCCATGTAGCATAGGCAGTGGATTTTACTCTTTATTTCACTGATATTTAACTTATCATCTAGTAGACTCTCCATGAATGTTGAATGAATAAATTATTTTCAGTTGCTACATAGTCCTTGAATAGGTTTTATATATATTGTCTGTAATGTGTTTACTTTCTTGAGAAATTAAGCTTTTGCATTAGGCTGTCTTGTTTCTGTCACAGTAGTAACTTGGTTTTTTGCTGCCAAAGTAGAGTTGCTTCATTTGTTTAGCTTCAAGTCTTACTTTTAATATAATTTTGAAATAGTAGATTAAAGTAGCTAAAGAGCTTAGATCTGTTTTCACCACAGTAATATTGGTAATTGATTTCATTGCCCCATTTACTAAGGTTTTAAATTCCTTTAATTATGGTGCTTATAGTGTGTCACAACCATGCTTATTAAACAAATCTCATTTGATGGAGGAGACAAAGTAATGTCAACCAGTTCATAAATATCTGCTATAGGATTGAGAATAACATGAATGCTGATTGATTTGGGGGGAATATTCTCCCTCAAGAATGGGTTCCTACTAAGGTTTATTCAGAATGATTTGTAGGAAACTAGGTTTTTTTTCTCTTCACATATGTCCCCTTCTTCTTTCAAGGCAGGATTGAGGTAGAGATCCAAGAACAGGGATGAATAGTTCCCAGACAGAACTGTTCCACAGTCCCTCTGTGAATCATCTGAGATTAACTGTGTAACGAGGCATCACTGATGGGAGAAGCTGTTGCTGTGAATAGTGTGGAAACTGAGAATAGTGTATCTACATCATTCTAGATTTAATTTCTTTTTCATCACAATGGTCTTGTTTTTTCTTATTACCGAATTAGTTGGTATGTTTTCTTTATACAATAAATTGTTAAACCCCAAGATACAAGAAATACTGCTGTTCCTTTCGGTATTTGTTCCTAAGTAGGAAGGAATTTAACTAATTACTATATAGCCTTGTTAAGTAATATAAGATATATGTTACAGATACAACAGTAAGACTTTTTCCATCTCAAAGCATCCAGGCTACTTTTTGGATCTCTGTAAGTACCTGAAAGATGGCTGTTCAAGACTTTTAAGTGATAAACACAGAAGGGTATTAATATATGAATGGTGAATCAGTCACTGGGGCTAAAAAGTCACCTGCAGTATGCGTCTTATTTATTTACAAAGTGAAATGTATAAGCATTTCATTGAAACTACAAGAGGAAAAGAATCTGAAAAGTTCTCACTGAAGGAATTGGTGTAAATGGACATGAATTTATAAGAGTTTATTTTAAATTAAATGATGCTGCTATTTGATAATATCCCTTTATTTAGAGTGCTACCTTTTTATTTTAGTGAAAAATAAATGTAGACCTCTCCCCATTGTGACTTTAACTCTACTGATTTTTCCTTCTCATAATGTCTTAAGTTTTTCAACTTGTCTGTCATGGTAGTTTTTTGGAATTGATTTATTAAAACTTCAAAATTAAAGTATGTCCTTTCTTTAGACAATGTTGACAGTTTTATACTAACAGAGCAGGAACTTAAATTCATAGGTATGTACAAGATAATAGTGTTAAATTAATCCTAATGTAGCTTGGGAGCCTTCCCATATAAAGCAGCGTTAGAGACCTGTAGTTACAGAAATGATAACTGAAAGGAATTTTCCATAAATGTGGATGGTTGGTGGGATGAAGAACTCGATCATGTTCTTATTGTATTTGTTTGAATTTGTTAAGACATGGTATGTTGGGTTTTAAGATTCCTTAAATTATTTACCTGTCTAGTCTTTGATTTTTTTTAAGGCTATTTTCTACATCTGTGACACTTCTTTCTCACTGAGAGAAAGAAGAATCAGAGACCATATTCTATGATTTATAACAATTCTCTAATTCTATGATGTATCTCTGTGTTACTTCTGGAATTGTTGAAAATAAGCATGTATATTCTAAACCAAATAACGTATGCATCTACTCTATCCTTTTATCTCTCCTAAAAACATCAGTTGTGCATGTTAATAAAACAAATCTTGGAGGCTGTGAGTATCTGCAGTATTAAACATTCCTTCTCAAGAGTGTCTTGGCTGTTTTTCATTTGGCAAGTATATATTGTTTCTATATCTAAGATCCTGGTTAGTTGCTTTGGGGTATATACTGCAAGTGAATCCTGCCTATGTTGTTATCAGTCGCTAAGTTTTGTCCTACTGTTTGGGACCCCATGAACTGCATGCAGCATGCCAGGCTTCTCTGTCTTTCACTATCTCCCGGAGTTTGCACACATTCATGTCCATTGAGTCAATGATGCTATCTAACTATCCCATGCTTTGCCTCCTCCTTCTGCTTTTGCCTTCAATCTTTCCCATCATCAGGGTCGTTTCCAGTGAGTCACTCACTTCGCATGAGGTGTCAAAGTATTGAAACTTCAGCATCAGTCCTTCCGGTGCATATTCAGGGTTAATTTCCTTTAGAATTGACTGGTTTGACCCCCTCACAGTCCGGGGGACTCTCTTCTCCAGCACCACAATTTGAAGGCACCAGTTCTTTAGTGCTCTACTTTCATTATGGTCCAACTCACATCCATATGTGAATACTGGAAAATCTGTAACTTTGACTGTATGGACCTTTGTTTAGGGAGCATAAAATCTAAAAGGAAAAGAACTGTGTATATAAATAATTTCCAGATCATAGTTATAACTTCTTAAATGATCTATAGTATGATAAAGAGTTCAAGGTCAGAGGAAATTACTTTCATCTGAGGAAACGAGATATCCAGAGAATGGAACATATTACCTGATGCTTGAAGTGTAGCTACTTGGAGTGAATTTATGTATATACTTGTTCCTGACAGAATAGTATATTCATGTAATAACAGCTAAATATTTGGAATTATGCTTCTCAGATTTTTCTTTATGATGCTTGTGGAGCATGCCTCATGCTCCAAAAGTATTAAAGCAACTAGTATTTTTATTCCAAATTGGAAAGCTCATATTGAAAGTTGTTTCTAGGTGTGTTAAGATTTAGGAGACCAAAGAATCTGACCCAGATCAGTCCTTTAAGGAACTATGGAGAGAGACCAAATCAGTGTAATAAACATATAAAACATGTGAGGGGAAACAATTTTGAACTAAGAAAACATTATAAAAAGAAAGAGAAATTTTAGGTATGGAAGATTATAATGGTTGAAATAAAGAACACTATATATGGAATAAATAACAATGCATATAGCCAAGAAAGAAAATAAATAATGGGTAGGTCAGATTAAGGAAATCTGTATAAAGATGGGAAGGATCTGTATAAAAAAATTAAAAAAAAACAGGGAAGCCTGGCTTGCTGCACGCAGCCCATGGGGTCACAAAGATTCACTCAACTGAGTGACTGAACAACAACAACCAGGAGGATAGAAGTAGAATCCAGATAACAGGATCCCCAGAAAGACAGAGAAAGAATGGCGAAGAGGAAATAATGTGAAGAAATAATGGAGATAAACTTTCTTTTTTAAAAAAAAAAAAAAGGTCCTAGATTGAAACAGCCCTTGGAGTGCCAAAGAAAAAAGAGTGAAGAAAAAATTCTCATCTGGACACATTATAGGGAAAATGTAGAAATATCAAGAAAAGAAAGAATTCTAAAACATGGACTCTTAACTATGAAGTGCTTCTTAAGGACATCGTAAAGGACTAAATAGAACTGACTACTTTTCTAAAGAAATGGTACAACATATGAAAAGGCTAGAGTTACAGAGATATTTATCATAGTGAAAAAGTGAAAGTATTGGGAATGTGAAAATTATACTCATATTTTTTACAAAATCAGCTAGATTTGATTATCCAGTTTTACTTAGGAAGTTTAGTAACTTGAAAATATATCCAGGATATATTTTCCCAGACACCAAACCCAGAATAACAAGTTGTGTATTATTATGCATAAATAATGACTGCATGGTAAAAGACTATCAATTTCTTATGATTCTTGTTTTCTTGGTGCTCACATTCTAGTTGGAAGGGTCAGAAATATAAATAGAGAATAAAATATTAGACAAAATTATCATAGCAACTGTGTTAAAGATTTGAGAATAGTTTTTTCCTTGTCATCACTTTCTCAAATTAAATGTTGTCATTACTTTTATGTTTTTATTAGAGTAACAAAAAATCTTCCATGAAGAATGAATAATTGTTTTAACAGCTGCCACATCTAATAAGATTATGCTCTTCACTTTACTGGACATTTTTTTTTTCCTACTATACCTTCTTTTTCGTTAAGGTAAAGAAATTAAAAAATGAATCACTGTGTGATGAACTTCATGATGTTTCTCATCTAGGCTTATGATTGATACCAGTTTAGGTGTGTCTTATCTCTTCTTAGTTAAGTACTCTCCTTCATTAGATGTTTTTCTGGAAATCTCTTGCTTTTTCCATCTAGCAGATGTTGGCAATTTGATCTCTGGTTCCTCTGCCTTTTCTAAAACCAGCTTGACCATCTGGAAGTTCACAGTTATGTATTGCTGAAGCCTGGCTTGGAGAATTTTGAGCATTACTTTACTAGCATGTGAGATGAGTACAATTGTGCAGTAGTTTGAGCATTCTTTGGCATTGCCTTTCTTTGGGATTAGAATGAAAATTGACCTTTTCCAGTCCTGTGGCCACTGCTGAGTTTTCCAAATTTGCTGGCATATTGAGTGCAGCACTTTCACAGCATCATCATTCAGGATTTGATATAGCTCAACTGGAATTCCATCACCTCCACTAGCTTTGTTCGTAGTGATGCTTTCTGAGGCCCACTTGACTTCACATTCCAGGATGTCTAGCTCTAGGTGAGTGATCACACCATTGTGATTATCTGGGTCGTGAAGATCTTTTTTGTACAGTTCTTCTGTGTATTCTTGCCACCTCTTCCTAATATCTTCTGCTTCTGTTAGGTGCATACCATTTCTGTCCTTTACTGAGAGGAAAAAAGTTGGCTTAAAGCTTAACATTCAGAAAACGAAGATCNTGACACCACCCTTATGGCAGAAAGTGAAGAAGAACTAAAGAGCCTCTTGATGAAAGTGAAAGAGGAGAGTGAAAAAGTTGGCTTAAAGCTCAACATTCAGAAAACTAAGATCATGTCATCTGGTCCCATCACTTCATGGGAAATAGATGGGGAAACAGTGGAAAGAGCAGCAGACTTTATTTTTGTGGGGCTCCAAAATCACTGCAGATGGTGATTGCAGCCATGAAATTAAGACTTCTTCCTCCCTGGAAGGAAGGTTATGACTAAACTAGACAGCATATTAAAAAGCAGAGACATTACTTTGCCAACAAAGTTCTGTCTGGTCAAGGTATGGCTTTTCCAGTAGTCATGTATGGATGTGAGAGTTGGACTATACAGAAATCTGAGTGCCGAAGAATTGATGCTTTTGAACTGTGGTGTCGGAGAAGACTCTCAAGAGTCCCTTGGACTGCAAGGAGATCCAACCAGTCCATCCTAAAGGATATCAGTCCTGGGTGTTCATTGTTGTTGAAGCTGAAACTCCAATACTTTGGCCATCTGATGCAGAGAGTTGACTCATTGGAAAAGACTCTGATGCTGGGAGGGATTGGAGGCAGGAGGAGAAGGGGATGACAGAGGATGAGATGGTTGGATAGCATCACCGACACAATGGACATGGGTTTGGGTAGACTAGTTGATGATGGACAGGGAGGCCTGGCGTACTGTGGTTCACGGGGTCGCAGAGTCAGACACGACTGAGCAACTGAACTGAACTATCTTATATAAGAAGGCATCCAGAAGTAGGGCCAACCTCAAGTCTGGTTATTTCAATGGCTCTTCAAAGCCTTGAAGAACTTGGATTTTATCTTTTTCTCTGCTCTGTTATCATCAGCATTTGCTTCATCCTCAGGCTGGAAGTGAGACAATGGCAACCATCTAAAGGCCACAACCAGATATAGCATGTCCAGAGGAAGAGAGCCAAGCATTTCTTCCTCAAACCCCATCTTATTTGCAAGGACCTAGAGCCCTCATAAGCTTCATCTCTTGTCTGATTGGTCAAAGCTACAGATCCAATCTCTGGCTAAGGGGCCAGGGATCATGTTTACATTGGTGAGGTCTTCCATGGAATTGGGCTAAAGTCAGTGCCTTTCTCTAGGCACTCATCCTAGTAAACAAAATTAAGACTTAGTTAAAAAAGCAGAACTTAAGAATGCATGTGAAGCCTTGATGAGGGAGATGATAGCAATCAAACTGAGTTCTAAAAGATGCATAGGAATGCTACAAGTGGACAAGGCAGGGAAGACAGGACAGTCGATTAAAAGACAGGGAGCTGTGACAGGGTGTGTCTCTTTCAGGGCAATGGAAACCGTCTGTATTATCTCCTCACACAAGTCCCACATTTCCTGAAGTCATCTGGGGACAGAAGATTGCTATTCTATTGAGAATGCCAGGAGAGTTTTGCAGATCCAGCATTTCTTGATGAATTTATAACGTTTTCTGAACAGAATGTCCAAATCTTCTGACTGATTCACCCAACACAGATTTTAAGATCAAACAAGGAGCCAAGAACTTTGGTTATACACAGTGAAGCACCAAAGAGAGGCACGGGGCCTCAGGTTGGAGCAGCAGTGGGTCGGCTGGTTGATGCCATTCATCTAGCAGGGTGGGACTTGGTGTCTGAGCTGGTGAAGCTGGCAGAGTTGAGGTACTTATTCTGGTGCCCCCTCATGAAATATGAAAATAATTCTTGCTCTTAATACAGTTGAAGAGAAGATTTTGAGGCCAATTCGTCTATACTTACAAGTGTCCTTGTAAGGAAAGGTGCTATAGAAACAAAAGGTCTTGTTATTCATTCTATTGGCTTTTGAAAGGCCCTTATGCACACATTGCTATGTAGAAAAAACTGAATGAAGTATCCTTCCCTGAAACGTTTCTTCTGTCTAAGACATAGAGACCCCACACAGGTACACCTCGGATGTAGATTTCCACTTCCCATCATGTCTGTTCTATTGTAAACCTCCCACATGGAGGAGAGAGCTCCTCACAGGTATGGTAATCACCAGAGAGGAAAGAAATGATCACCTCCACAACCAGAAGAAGGCTAGGGGACTAATCAAAAGAAATCGCAAATTTAACGAGTGAGAACAAAATACATAGACTTGAAATCAGAGAAAAAATTGAACAAGATTCACTAAAGAAAATGTTAAGATTCTTAAGGCAGAAGAAAAAAATCATCTTCTAAATTGCTATTATGATGTGCTTGTTGTTCAGAATGCGATCCTCCTGGGAAAACAGTTGTGTACGATTATGAGATTAATCATTTACCTTCTTCCTTAAGATGATGAAAATGCACATCTTTTCAGCTTCTCCCCATGTTACCTTTATGAAAACAGAGACCTATTGAGCAGGGTGGTTTGTGGCTAACAGAAGAGTTTTACTTTGTTTCTTAAGGGCATCTTGTCTACTGTGCAGCTTCCTGGGGTTCAGTGGGGGCCACGGAACCTGGAGAGAAAGCAGGTCTCCCCCTCTGTGGGTGCTGTGTACACATGTCAGGCTACTAGAAAGATGAACTTTATATGCTACTGCTGACCCTTGGAAAAGACAAGAGTGTCTCTATAGACTTGAGTGATGTGCTGTCGGAGAGAGGAGATGGACCAAGCTGTGTATTTGTGTCTGAACACAAGAACTTACAGCTTTCTTGTGGTTCATGCACTCCCAATTGAAGACTTTGACCCAAGGACACCATCTGCTACATAACACCTTAAAAAAACAAAACAACAACAAAAAACCCTCACCCACAGACTTTCTCATTTTCCATGCAATGGAAAATCACAACACAACACATTTACAAGATATTGAAAACCAAGGAACGGCCCAAGATGTTAGCTCCAAGAAACTACAGTAACTGTCTTGGGACTAGAAAGAATGATTAAACAACCACCATTCCAGCAAGAAGCATCTGTCTTTTGTCATTTTCCCCAAAGCAACATAAAAAGTGCAGAGGAAGGCAGCCATTTCAGCAAGGGCGAAGGAGGTCAGCTGTTTGCAACATTTTCCACCATTCCCTTAGAAGTAAAACCCAAATCCCATTACTTTCCAACTGCCTATCAAAGGCGAGTGTTTGCTGATGCAGCTCAAGGAGGCCTAATCACTCCCTGCAGCAGTTCCCCGTGGCAGTCCCTGCATCCTGGAGGATGACTAAATGGCAGAGCCCAGAGAGGAGCTGGATGTGAAATCTCACCCCTATGCCAAATTCATCTTGGGTGTTTAACTTTTTTTTTTTTTTACTTTTTCTTTTTTAAGATTTCTATCCAAAACATGCTTTCATTGGCAGCTTCTCCAGAGGACTGTGAGGTCACAATGCACAAACGGTCCAGCTCTTACCTCTGCAGGATGGTAAAACAGACATAAGACTTGCAAATTGTAGCTGTTGTCAGGCAAGGGCTCTGGCCAGCGGAAACCAGAAGACACACTGGCAGGGCTCACACAAATGCCAAAGGGTCATGGAGCGGTGCATCTGCAAGCTGTCATCAAGCCAGAGGGCAAGGCTATCTATGTTCATCCAATCACTCCCAAATCTTCACTTCGCAGGGTCACTAGTCTTCTTTTAGTTAATGGCTACTTTTCAAGGGAACTAGGAAGTGTATAACTTATTACTATATTTCTTATTTATGGGTAAAAGATTCAGATAGTTCCACCCTACCTTTTCAATCCAGTCTTCCACTATGTTTACATCTTTTATCCTACCCATATACCCACTATCCAGCTTCTCAGAAACTCCTCCCCAGCCCTTTCTGCTGCCTTTTCTGCCTGGCTTTTGCTGTTTCTCCTTCATTGCCATTCCTGCCTTTCAAAAGGCTACCCACTCTCCAATGCCACTGCCTCTGTGAAAGCTTTCCTGGTGCCTTGTTCTGCGCTAGGCATTGCTCCTCTAAAGTGCTTCTTTTCATAGGACTTGGTAGATTTGTGCACATGTATTTTCAATACCAAACTGTGAGACCCATGATGGCCTGTCTCTTATTTTTATATCTTCTAAATTGCCTAGTACAGTGTCTTACACATACTGCTGCTAAGTCGCTTCAGTCATGTCTGACTCTGTGCAACCCCATAGATGGCAGCCCACAGGCTCCCCCGTCCCTGGGATTCTCCAGGCAAGAACACTGGAGTGGGTTGCCATTTCCTTCTCCATACATATACTGAATACTCAAGAGATGTATCCTGAATTTAAATTTACAAACTCAAAATCAAAAAGGCTGATGGAGGTATGATTATTATAAGGATATACAGATACATTTGACTATATAAATAAAAGCAGCTTTATATGACAAAGATAAGAACAAATAACGGGAGAAAATATTTGCTACATAGATAAGGTAAAATACTATTATCCTGAACACATCAGCTTCAAAAAATCAAAGGGAAAAGACCAAAGATCCTGTAGATACATGGACACTGGATACAAAAAGCCATTCTACAAGATAGGAAATTTAAATGTCTAGTAAACATATGAAATGATATTCAACCTAAGTAAGAATCAGGGAAGTGCCAATTACAAAAAAATCAAGGTATCATTTTTTTTCCACATATCAGATTGTCAAAATTAGCTATTTTGATAGAATTAACTAAGAGAGGTACAGTGAATAAGCAGTTTGTGATGGGAGTATAAATCGTATGGTTATTTCAGAGAGCAGTTTGCAAGTATGNAAAAAAATCAAGGTATCATTTTTTTTCCACATATCAGATTGTCAAAATTAGCTATTTTGATAGAATTAACTAAGAGAGGTACAGTGAATAAGCAGTTTGTGATGGGAGTATAAATCGTATGGTTATTTCAGAGAGCAGTTTGCAAGTATGACCAAGTAATTCTAGTTTTCAGTATCTATTCAAAGACCGTACGTGTGCACAAGGAGGTAAATAGTACAACATGCTTTGTGGCAATAAAAACGGGAAACAAACCTCACTATCTTCTTTGCATTCATGCTTAGTCTCTCAGTTGTCCAACTCTTTGTGAACCCATGGGTTTTAGCCCTCCAGTTTCCACTGTTCATGGGATTCTCCAGGTAAGAATACTGGAGTGGGTTGCCATTACCTTCTCCAGGGGATCTTCCTAAGCCAGGGATCTAACCTGGGTCTCCTGCATTGCAGGCAGATACTTTACCATCTGAGCCACCAGGGACACCCTGGGGGATGCAATATCATGAAGCAGCTGAAAAGAAAAAAAAAGAATGAAGTTGCCTCTGCAGAGAAGTCCTCTCTGTCTAAAAGCCACCCCTGTCTCTATCCTTTCATCCCATTTTCTTTTTAATTCCCATCATTTCATGCACATGTACATTTAACTGTTATCTTTCTCCCTAACAAGTAAGACTAACAAGAATGAGACTTCGCTTGTTTTTCCAATATACACAGCCCTTGGCACACAACAAAGGCTCAATAAATGACAATTGAATGAATAATGTAGAGCTATATAGAGAAACATGGAAATATCTTTAAGGAATACTGAATAAGAAAAGTCAAGTTATGGAATAATACACATAGGATGATATAACTTTCATAAAGTATGATATAACTTTCAAAATGATTTTGTTTTCTCTCTCCCTTTTTTTTTTCAATATCCTTCTAATAATTTCAGTCTGTCCTCATCCCTTCCTATATCAAGCTTGACCATCCCAGGCTCATTACCCTAGCATAAAGAAATATTTTGGCAGAAGGTAAAAATGTCACATACATATTTCTTCCTAAGGCTGGTTTTCAAAAGTGTAAGATCTCTAAGGGAATAGAGAGAATTCTGTCTTCTCCCACCTTACTCCACAGCTTAAAGAAACAAAACAACAAAACTCCACCTTGAACTGAGAAGAAGGACTAATGAGGCAAGTGATTAGAGTATAGATTCCTTTGGTGAGAAAATATCGCTTCCAGGCAGAGCCCAGGAGATAAAAGGCCCAAGGGAGTTCAGGCGGCAGAGATCTTGGAAGTCATTGCAGAAATTCTCTTGCTTTATAGGCAATACAGGTAGACTGTTACTATAACATCTTGATGTGGCAAAGGCAGTCTCAGTTCTAAAGATCTAGGTCAATGGGAACAGGGGTTTTCTCCACAAATGCCTATAGGACAGGTGACTTAAAGGACCCAATGCTTTTCTAAATAACACCAAATTTAGATGCAGACATGGCAGAAGAGAGGACAGAAGGAACTGATGGACTGAAGTAATTTTTTTCATGCTATTAAAATGAGTATGAATAAAGCTGTGTCTATATATTCCAATAGATACATAGGAAAAGGTCTGGAAGATTACAGCAATGCACAGAGGACTGTGAGTAGCAGTGAAAGAACATTTGGATTTTGTACCCACAATGTATATATGCACTCTGTAGAGTTAAAAGTTCAGTCACTCAGTCGTGTCCCACTCTTTGCGACCCCGTGGACTGCAGCACACCAGGCCTCCCTGTCCCTCACCAACTCCCGGAGTTTACTCAAACTCATGTCCATTGAATCATCCAACTATCCCATCCTCTGTCGTCCCCTTTTCCTCCTGCCTTCAATCTTTCCCAGCATCAGGGTCTTTTCAAAGGAGTCAGTTCTTTACATACGGTGATCAAAGTATTGGAGTTTCAGCTTTAGCGTCAGTCCTTCCAATGAATATTCAAGACTGACTTCCTTTAGGATGGACTGGTTGGATATCCTTGCAGTCCAAGGGACTCTCGAGAGTCTTCTCCAACACCACAGTTCAAAAGNCTAGAAGAACTAAAGAACAAGCAAATAGACCCCGCCCCCCGCCGCCTGCCCAAGGCATAGTTTCCAAACAACTACAAAATGCCAATTTAACTGAAAGATCAAATCAAAGTAAGATCAGAGTGAGCAGATGAGCCATATACTATGTCCAGAAGAGCCTCTAACTTGAAATGACTAAACAGACAGGCATGACCAAAGGGAGAAAAACAGCACAGAAAAAATATTCTAGGCAGACAGAATCCTTTTCTCAATTTCAGCTTCTCTTATTTCAGTCTACTCAGATTGTCAGGGCTGTCCTTGTGTGTTTCCTGTATTGCTGCACATTTTCACTGATGCTTCTGCTTAATTAGTTGCTCTTCCCCCAGAATTTGAACTAAAGGTAAAGTTACTAGGAAAAATCTTATCTATCCTGAAGGAGTTAATGTGGAAAGTATTTATGTGATCAAATCAAGTTTTTCTCCTGAGCTATCAATCAGAATTCCCAGGCCACAGCACTCCACAAAAGTCATCTCCTGGGGCTGGGAGTCATCTCTCAGGCCCACAAGATCTGGTGACCTCAAGGAAAAGTATTTGGGCCAGTCCTTCCTATTTAAGATTCACTACTTGTGCTGACTAGAGTAGACATTGCAGTTGTGGTCTAACCTCTATTTGTTTCAGTTGGTTCATTCACTCCCTACAGGGCCATCTTTTAAACTGGCAGTTATAAGTAATAACAGAGAGCCTCTCAAGTTTGGCAGGTATGATGAGTAAGTAACAGGCTGACGTATCACCTGCAGTAAAACAATTTTTCAGCTGTCCTCTTGAGACTGAAAAAAAGGCTCTCCACTTTTATCAGCTCCCCCTAGTAAGTTCTGAAATCTCAGCTTCTTTTCACCACAAGCCTTGACCCTTGGTTTGATTTAATCTCATGACAGCCTCTATTTTCTTGTTTTATTGAAAGTTTAAGCTATTTAAAAGGAAATGGAGTGAGCTGGCTTACCTATTGATTTCATTTTGGCAGGTAAATTCACTGGCTGATGGAAAACATAATCCACCAGGAAGGAAAGAGTCCCTGATGAGCAGCTCTTGAACAGGCTAGCAAATGAAGGTTAGTTTGGATTACAGCCTTCAGATTCAACAATCCAGAGAAAAACCTATCCATTCACCATTGATTAAACAAGCAAACAAACAGTGGTTTTATAGAGTTATTGTAATTATAAAGTTCAATCCACTCTATCAGCTTGTTGTCTATTTAAGTTTAGAATAGACTCATGTATTTGCATTTATCTTATTTAATTCTATTTTGTTTATGGCATCAAAGACAAATGATGTAGATTTTAATCTGGTTTTTCACATAGTCCACTTCCTGCATGTCCAGCACTAGTAGCTTATTTTCTGGGCTCTTAATCAAATAAATTTAAATTGATGAGGGCCTTTGGTTTGGGGATCAGTTCAGTTGCTCAGTCGTGTCTGACTCTTTGCGACCCCATAGACTAATCACGCCAGGCCTCCCTGTCCATCATCAGCTCTAGGAGTTCGTCCAAACCCATTGAGTTGGTGATGCCATCCAACCATCTCATCCTCTGTCATCCCCTTCTCCTGCCCTCAATCTTTCCCAGCATCAGGGTTTTTTCCAACGAGTCAGCTCTTCGCATCAGGTGGCCAAAGTACTGGAGCTTCAGCTTCAACATTATCCTACCAATGAACACCGAGGACTGATCTCCTTTAAGATGGACTGATTGGATCTCCTCGCAGACCAAGCGACTCTCAAGAGTCTTTTCCAACATTACAGTTCAAAAACATCAATTCTTTGGCTCTCAGCTTTCTTCACAGTCCAACTCTCACATCCATACATGACCACAGGAAAAACCATAGCCTTGACTAGACAGACTTTTGTTGGCAAAGTAATGTCTCTGCTTTTGAATATGTTATCTAGGTTGGTCATAGCTTTCCTTACAAGGAGTAGGCGTCTTTTAATTTCATGGCTGCAGTCACCATCTGCAGTGATTTTGGAGCCCAGAAAAATAAAGTCAGCCACTGTTTCCACTGTTTCCCCATCTACTTGCCGTGAAGTGATGGGATCAGATGCCATGATCTTAGTTTTGTTTGGGGATATTGTAATTCAAACTTTTCTTTTGAGTGGCTATTGGTAGTGACTCTGTGTGTGTTGGTGGATGTGTGTGTGTGTGTTACGACTATGGGCATATTTCTGCCATTAAATTCAGGAAGATGTTCTCTTTAATAATCGTCCAGAAAAATCAATTTAATTTTCATATAATTGGATTATAATAGCTTTTGAAAGCAATATAGATTAAAAAGAAAGATTCAAAATTTAATCTATTATTAAAAAGAGCTATAATACATTATTACATCTATAATATTTTTAGAGGCTCTCAATCCAGTGATTATTCATCTGCTAAACCAAGAATATTACATTTTTTTAAGAATCATTATGATTTATCATTTTAATAGGAATTTGAAAATTTCAGAAATTAGATGGGCCAAATATCAGGACTCTTCTGTTGTTGCTAGAATGGTTATTCACTGGGAAGTTTATATAATGAAAAATTAGCAAGCTATGCAGTGTATGCTGCCTCTGCTGCACAACTGGGATTGCTTTTCCATTTCCCTTTATCCCTCTAGACATGAAGCCACTATGGAATAATGACAAATGACTGATTTCTGTTAAAATGGAAAGACCCCAAATCCATCTCAACTGTATGCCTTTCTCCTTGTTTTATTTTATATATTACCTGATACCTTCAGTTATTGCCTGTTTAGATAAAACCTCATCACTGTAGTCACCTTCATTCCCTTAAGTAGTCCATTCCCAGCTCTTGGAACCACAATGGAGAGTAGAAAAACAATGCCAATATTAGGAGCCAGGCATAGATGTTGCTTACAATAAAGAAGGGATCCTGAAGTTCTTAGGAAAACTGTGTTTCTCAATATTATTTCAGTATCAGAGTTTTCTCTTACTAGGTGTTGAATTCTCCTAAGGGTGTTCTTAGCTTCATTTGGTTCAGATTCTGGAGGTCACTTGAACATTGGCCTCAGTTGCCAGAGGAAAGAAATGTCAGCATTTCTAGAACGAAGATCAAGTATATCTAAACCATGCATGACCAGTGATAAATAGTGTCAGCTTTGGTGAAGCTTGGCATGATAATAAGAAACAATGACTTTTAGGCATTTTCTTGCAGCAGTAGCTGGTTAAAAGCTAAAGTTGGAGACAAGGATTTTTTTTTTTTTTTTGTAATGTTAATGTTCTGTTTCTTCCCTCCCAGGGAACAAATTTTCCCCTTCTTTTGGATAACTGCATTTCCTTCTACTTCAACTAATTATTTTATTTCATTCTTTTGGTTATAGAATTACGGTTTCCCTGGTGGTTCAGATGGTAAAGAATCCACCTGCAATTCAGGAGATTCAGGTTTGATCGCTGGGTCAGAAAGATCCCCTGGAGAAGGGAGTGGCTAACTACTCCAGTATTCTTGCCTGGAGAATCCCATGGACTATAGCTTCTGTCCATGGGTTCCCAAAGAGTCAGACATGACTAAGTAACTGACACTTGCACTTTTCTTTCACTTTGGTCACAGAAGTAGTAGCATAACTCAAGCTGGAGTACTTAGAATACATGTTTATTTTTTACTTTATGGCTTATGGTATCATAACAACAACAACAAAAGTTGCCAATACCAGTGTCAAGTATCTTTCCCCTATGTTTTCTTCCAGGAGTTTTATGGTTTTAGGTCTTACATTTAAGTCTTCAATCTGATTCAATTAATTTTTTGTTGTTGGCATCAGATAAGGTTTAGTTTGACTCTTTTACATGTGAATATCCAACTTCCCTGATGGCATATATTAAAGAGACTGTCTTTTTTCCAATGAGGATTCTTAGTTTCCTTATCAAATGTTAACTGACCATATGTGTATAGGTATATTTCTGGGCCCTTGATTCTATTCCATTGGTCTATGTATCTGTTTTTTTGCCAGTGCCATTTTGTTTTGATTACTAAAGCTTTGTAGTATAGCTTGAAATAACAAAGTATGATGCCACCAGCTTTGTTCTTTCTTAGGATTGCTTTGGTTATTCAAGGTCTTTTTTAGTATCCATGATGGATTTTTAATACAACACAGTAAATAACCATTATCACCAAAACAAATACTCTCAAACGAAGCGTTTTATTCTAAGTATTTTTCCTTAACAATAAAATTATGTTTATTTTATGAAAACAAAATTTGATTGAAACTTTTAAGACTTTGTAACTATAAAGTGTACCTTTTATTAACAAAAATAATTTGGGAAATACATAAANGGAATGACAGAGCACGAGATGGCTGGACAGCATCACTAACTCAATGGACATTAGTTTGTGTAGACATCGGCAGTTAATGATGGACAGGGAGGCCTGGCGTGCTGTGGTTCATGGGGTCACAAAGAGTCGGTCATGACTGGCTGACTGAACTGAACTGAACTACTAAGCACTGCTTTTGTAAAAATTACTTGATTCCAGAATTCATCCTCTTCCTCTTAACAAGAGTTCCTGTGATTTTTCATTTATGTTCAATTCACTTATTTAACTTTAATTTACAAGAAGTTTGATGTTCAATTTATAAATTGAATATCTTTTTGTCATTTTAAAATACAATAATTTAAAAATATCATTTGCTATCTGCTCATGGGATTGAAAGTCCTTCAAGTGTCATTTAATTTAATACTTATATTTTCCATTGAAAACAATACGAAAATATTCATTTCTGTTTTCCTTCTCCCCTCCAAATCCAGAAAAGTGTATTCTTAAATTTTTTGTAGTAAGTAGTATTCTTGATTCTTTCTTTACTGTTAGAAAATAATTGATGAACTGGAACAAGCATCATAAAAACATGATGTACTACATAAATAAACAATATTTAATTACTCCAGTCTCTTAATACAATCTTTCTATTACAGTCACTCTAAATTTAATAGGAAGAGGTAAGAAGGAATTCTTGCCTGTGAAATTTCATGGACAGTGGATTCTGGCAGGCTATAGCACATGGGATCACAACGAGCTGGACATGACTGAGCATACACACATGCAAAGAGAGATAGCATTATAAGGATTATTTATGTGCACTAATTAAAGATATTAAATTTAGGCTTCCACCTTTCTTTATCCCTCCTGACATTTTTCTCAGTGATTTTAACCAGACTTTCTGGTATATAATAAGCATTCTCATCTGTGTTAATTGAACATTTGATCTGATTTCACAAAAATCCTAAGAGATATAGAATAGAATAGAATAAAACCTTAAGGTGAATATTTGCCAAATAAGATTCCTTTGATTATCTGCTAAGATACATTGGGGGCTTCCAAGGTGACATCAGTGGTAAAGAACCTGCCTACCACTCCAGGAGACTTAAGAGACATGAATTCAATCCCTGGGTCAGGAAGATCTCCTCGGGAAGGCCGTGACAACCCAGTTCAGTTTTCTTGCCTGGAGCCTCCTATGGACAGAGAAACCTGGCAGGCTACGGAAGGAGTGGTGCCCCGGTAAATTTTACAGATTGGGACTAAAACACATACATCATGGAAGAGTATCCAAAAATAGAAATCTTCTTTAGAGGAAGTTAATAGTTTAAAAATTATCTCTATTATTATATATAAATGATCTTCAGTTCAGTTCAGTTCAGTCGCTCAGTCATGTCTGACTCTTTGCAACCCCGTGAACCATAGCAAGCCAGGTCTCCCTGTCCATCACCAACTCCTAGAGTGCACCCAAACCCATGTCCATTGAATCGGTGATGCCATCCAACCGTCTCATCCTCTGCCGTCCCATTCTCCTCCTGCCCTCAATCTTTCCCAGAATTAGGGTCTTTTCTAATGAGCCAGCTCTTTGCATCACGTGGTCAAAGTATTGGAGTTTCAGCTTCAACATCAGTCCTTCCAATGAACACCCAGGACTGATCTGCTTTAGGATGGACTGGTTGGATCTCCCTGCAGTCCAAGGGACTCTCAACAGTCTTCTCCAATCACAGTTCAAAAGCATCAATTCTTTGGTGCTCACCCTACTTTATACTCCAACTCTCAAATCCATACATGACTACTGGAAAAATCATAGTCTTGACTAGATGGACCTTTGTTGACAAAGTAATGTGTCTGCTTTTTAATATGCTGTCTAGCTTGGTCATAACTTTTCTTCCAAGAAGTAAGTGTCTTCTAATTTCTTGGTTGCAGTCATCATCTGCGTTGATTCTGGAGCCCCCCAAAAATAAAGTCACCCACTGTGTCCACTGGTTTCCCATCTATTTGTCATGAAGTGATGGGACCAGATGCCATGATCTTAGTTTTCTGAATGTTGAGCTTTAAGCCAACTCTTTCACTCTCCTCTTTCACTTTCATCAAGAGGCTCTTTAGTTCTTCTTCACTTTCTGCCATAAGGATGGTGTCATCTGCATATCTGAGGNCCATCTATTTTCCATGAAGTGATGGGACCAGATGCCATGATCTTAGTTTTCTGAATGTTGAGCTTTAAGCCAACTTTTTCACTCTCCTCTTTCACTTTCATCAAGAGGCTCTTTAGTTCTTCTTCACTTTCTGCCATAAGGGTGGTGTCATCTGCATATCTGAGGTTACTGATATTTCTCCTGGCAATCTTGATTCCAGTTTGTGCTTCCTCCAGCCCAGCGTCTCTCATGATGCATTCTGCATGTAAGTTAAATAAGCAGGGTGACAATATACGTACTCCTTTTCCTATTTGGAACCAGTCTGTTGTTCCATGTCCAATTCTAACTGTTGCAGTTAAAAGTAAGAATTTCCAAAAGATTTTAAAAATAAAAGGTAAGATAATTTGATATACTTTCTTGCCAAAATGTAGGGCAAGATTTGGAGGACTTGCTAAGGCCATGTAGAGGGTCTGAACTTGGAGCTGACAGGTTACTAACGTAAGTCCAATAAGGCTAGGGAAAAACAAGGATAATTTAACACACAGGAAGCTGTGATTCTGCATTTTTATTCATTCTTCATATAAGTGATTTCTCTAACCTCCCTACTTATCTGTTGCCCAGCCTAAAAATACCAGAATATGAGAATTTGAAACTCAAGTATTAATCAAAGACATATGAGGAAAAAGATGAAACAAACCAAGTTCTGTCATGGATATGCCTTTTTAATTATTTGGGAAGCAGTATTAAGAGCTAATATTTATGACTGTCTCATACTTTCACAGCTGGCTTCAATGCCAAGTACTTTAAGTTGTGTGCAAATAAAATGTCATTTTCTGAGTCCTTGCTTTAACTTATAGGGCTTTAAAATTAATTTTGTTCTTCAGTTCTTGATGCCTCTCTTTTTTGAAGTACATCAAAGGGTTGAAATAATTTTTAGTAAGTTTGTAAACCTATAGAACTCCCTGCGTTTAGCAAGTTCATAAACCTATAGGGCTTCCTGTGCTATATAACACAAATTAACACAAATAATTTGAAAAATTATTTCAAACCTTTCACATATGGCAGAAACCAACATAACATTGTAAACAAATTTTCCTCTAGTTAAAAAAATAATAATAATAAAAAGAAAAGAAAAACCTACAGGAACTTCCCAGGTGGTCCAGTGGTTAAGAATCCATCTTGCTATGCAGGGGACACAGGTTGAAACCTGGTCGGGGAACTGAGTCCACAAGCTGTGAAGCAACTAAGCCTTCAGGGTGCTGCAACTACAGAGCCCACACACCACAACTAGAGGGTCTACACTGCAACCAAAAAATCCCACACGATGCAACGAAGAGATTGTGTGTCGCAACCAAGACCCCACACAGACAAAGAAGTAAATAAATATTTTTAAAAATTCAACAACAAAACCCTATAATTATAAAACTACTGAACAAAAAGAATGTTTCATTTATAAATCACCAGTATTCGAGGATTCCAAACTCCTGGCTCACTGATGCATACCTGCAATGGTTAACTAAACTATGTCCTTTAACATTTTTCTTTCCATATCATGACTCAGCTTCTCCCTGACAATTAAGTTGTGTCTTTGAAGATAGAGTAAACTGGTCAGAATGAGGTCATTTTTTCTTCTCAGGCAATTCCTACTGGCAATTTTGTGGTGTCCCATGCTCTTTTGATTTCCATTGTTACCTACCATGAAGTAGAATCCATACTGTAGATGATGCTTAAAACACAAAAGAAGTTTATTGAGGAATATTAGGTGGTTCATGGAATCCCTGTGGCTAGACCAAACCAGTCTAATGAGGAAGAGCATTGCTGTCAGAGCTGCTGGTCCACAGTGGATGGTGTAACTTACAATACCACCATTACTGCCATGGGTATTGGACACTTCCTCTATCTCTCATTGTCTTCTTGTTTGCATCACTAGACCTTAATTCAAGATCCTAGATGAACAGCTGCACCTGATGAATCATGTCTAGCACACTTGTTCGACAGCTGCCAGAGTAACTGACAAAGTAGGTATCTTGCAATTTCTGAGTAAGGAAAATTCTGTTTCTCATCAAGACCCAGAAGGTGGAGAATTAGTCAATATAGGAGAGCAGTTCAAAGGCCAGGGAGTTTCAGAAACCTAATAAACTGTATCACAGGGATTAAAATGGAGACTCTTTTGCATTTACTGATTCTGAGCAGTTTATAAACTCTGGCTCTCTGAATACTGGGTTTTAAATGCCTACCTAATATTCATTTTCTATTGCTGCATAATAAATTACTCCACAAACTTACAAGTTTAAAACAAAAAACATCTATTATTTCAATTTCTGTAGCTCAGGGACTCAGGGTTAGCTTAGTTGGGTGGTTCTGGCTTGAAATTGCTCATGATCTTGCAGTCAAGATGAGAGCTGGGGCTGCTACCATTTGAAGACTTGACTGGGCCTGAGGATCCCCCTCCAAAAGGGCTCACTAACATGCTGACAGTTGATGCCTGAGGTTGACAGGAAGTCATTGCCCACCCCCACCATATAGGTCTCTCTAAAGGGCTATTTGAGAGTCCTCATTATATAAAATATAATGGTGAAGGACAGGGAACCCTGGTTTGCTGCAGTCCATGGGGTCACAAAGAGTCAGTCACCACTTGGCAACTGAACAACAGTTATTATATGAAAGCTGTGAATAATCCAAGAGAAAAAAGTAGAAGCTGCAATGTCTTCTATGTCATTTCTACATGATATTCTACTATTTACACAGGTCAATACTATTTAGTGTAGGAAAGGATGACATTGCAGATGAACACCAGGAGGAGAAGATCATTGTGACTGGCAATCATACTAAGAAGAATAGAAATCTGAGAGTTATCTGGTTAATTTCATAATCAAAGTGGAAAGTCAAATAGATTCACTATACAAATGACTCAAATATGTAGACACAAATTTGGAATGAGATTGTCATATTTATGTGATCTGAAGCCCCAAAACTTTGCTGAATCTACTAATTTAGGATGATTAAACCCAGAAATTGAAATTGTCTCACAAAATAGATTCAAGAAATTTTTTTCACTTGAACCCAGTTGGGAATTTCTTCATCAAGAGATCCTTCCTGTTACTCTTCCAAAGCTGTCAAAATAAGATGAGAAATTATAAAGTAAGGGGATTTGTCCTTTTTGGTGCCATGTTTGGCTAGAATTCTACTCGATTGCAAAATTTTTAAATTATTGTAAAATATTAGATTCTTTTTACCTAGTATTGTGAATAGTCGTGAAGTTTTGGCCATGGATAATAAAAGATAAACACTATCATTTTTATGCTAGCATACATCTTAGCCTTTTTCATGTTTGCCTCTCCTGAGCCTCTCTTTTTATCCTACTGCTCTCAAAAGAGCATTTAAGAATTGGGGAGAATTTTAACATGTTTTTTTTCCCCTCTTTGGCTCTAAGTGAAATTATTTGTATATATGTCTCATGGTTTAAATAAGTATCATTGAGTTTAACATGGTAAAAAAGGGGGGCCGTGGGTAGAAAGAATGGGTTACCATCTTGATCAGGTGAATGGATTTGTAATCTAATCATTGAAGGGCTGGGGAATTTACTGAGCTCAAAGTTATGTCAATAATTTCAAATTATTGTAGACCACTGGAAATGGTCTACAAACTAGAGATGTCCCTCAGCTGGAAGAAAGCCACAGTAGAACATCCTGTGAGGTTTGATGGTGGTTACAGAATACAAGAACAGTTCCTTCAACAAAAGAAGGGACATTTGGCTGGCATCTGTATCATCTATGTGCCAGAACCAGCTCTTAGCAGCTTGTGAGATTGATTCTTAAGTGTTCAGGATATTTGTGCACTGTTATTACATGACTGATAGCTTGAAGTAGGCTACGATGGGAATACTTGTACCATGCTGCATGCAAATCAGGGCTCTGCCCCTGCCCTTGCCAAGAACCAGTTGTCATGGGCTGATGTTCTTGCCCCCAAATTCATATGTGGACGTTAAAGCCCTAACACCCTGTGCATCAGAATTTGACTGTATTTGGAAAGAGGGCCTTTAAGAAGGCAATTAAGTTAAAATGAGGTCATGATGATGGACTCTAACCTGACTGATGTCCTTAAAGGAACGAGAACAGGACACACAAAGAGACAGCAAAGATATGCACCCACAGACTAAAGACCATGTGCACGTGAGGACACAGTGGAAAGATGGACATCTGCAAGACAAGGAGGAGGTCTCAGAAGAAACCAAACCTGCTGATACCTTGATCTTGGACTTCTAGCCTCCAGAACTGTGAAAAAATAAACTTTTGTTTCTTAAGCCACTCAGTCTGTGGGATTTCATTTTGGCAGCCTTAGCAACAAACTAATTTACCTGTTTCCCAGGACCTGTAGGAGGTTCACAGTGGAGATCCTCTGAAAAAGTAGTAAACTTTACAACAATGAGTGGTGGTACTAGTGGAAAAACCTGAGCTTCACTTCGATAAACTGGTTGGACCAAGTGAAGTCAGTATCTCTCTGACCTCTCTCCCAGGTCAGAGAGAACTGGTCCAGAGTGATATTCAAGGGCTAGAGCCATGGCAATTTATTTAAAAAGTAAGTAAGGTGACTGTGGACCATCAGAATGGTATGATCTACAGCCTAGAGGAGGAATTTAAGGTTAAATTAGGAAAAAGAGCTGATATTTATAGAAGCACCTGATTTACATACCTCAATCATTTGATCGATCTGCCAAGGCAGGTAATTTTCAATGACTTTATAACCTGGGTAGGGAAGATCCCCCGGAGGAGGAAATGACAACTCACTCCAGTATTCTTGCCTAGGAAGTCCCATGGATGGAGGAGCCTGGAAGGGTACAGTCTATGAGGTCACACAGAGTAGAACACAAGTGAGCAACCAACACACACTATTTCATTGTCTATTTTATCATCAAGAACACTGAAATTCAAATTATTAACTGGTAGGGTCCAGAGTTCTAATTCAGGGTTTTCCTACAACACGGTTTCTTCCTCAATCCTCTTCTAGAAATTTGGGAAGGGTAAGAGGAAGAGTATCATTGTTCTAGGAGCAGAAATCTCCAGAAGGAGCAGGAAAGTACCTGCCAAGTTAGTGAAGAAAGATACCTGTACTAAGTTAAAGGGAGGAATATCTGAGCAGATGGAACCTTCCTCACCAAAAGAAAAAGATAGGCTTACCTGAGAAATGAGTTTTGTGTCTATGTTTCTGCTCTAGAGCCAAAAAGGTATGTGCATGAATAGGAGAATCACACAACCATAGGGTACAAAGGAGTGTTTTATATAAAGTAGACCTGATTGGGTCGTTTATTTTCTAGAGTTGAGCTGCATAAGTTGCTTGTATATTTTTGAGATTAGTTGTTTGTCAGTTGCTTCATTTGCTATTGTTTTCTCCCATTCAGAAGGCTGTCTTTTCACCTTACTTATAGTTTCCTTTGTTGTGCAGAAGCTTTTAATTTTAATTAGATCCCATTTGTTTATTTTTGCTTTTATTTCCAGTATTCTGGGAGGTGGATCACAGAGGATCCTACTGTGATTTATATCGGAGAGTGTTTTGCCTATGTTCTCCTCTAGGAGTTTTATAGTTTCTGGTCTTACATTTAGATCTTTAATCCATTTTGAGTTTATTTTTGTGTGTGGTGTTAGAAAGTGATCTAGTTTCATTTTTTTACAAGTGGTTGACCAGTTTTCCCAGCACNTTTTTTTTTTTTTTTAACCACCAGGGAAGCCCAACTAAAAAGGATCTCCCACATTTCTTTCTCCTACTTACAATCTCCCAGTGGAATTAGCTATTCGATTACCTACTTTGTCCCTTTACTCTGTCTTTATCAAAAGCATGTGACATCATCTGGAGCTAAAGGCAGTTTACAAGAGTGGACACGGGGAACACTGCCTTCCGCCTTTCAGCCTAATCGCAAGCCATGGATTATCTTTATAAAGGGAACACCTTTTCTTTCGTAAAGCTGTCTTCTATCATATGAAGAAGGGAACGATTCTTAAAACTGGGCCATGACTCCTTTCTGCAGAGGGTACCAACTTGCATCTTGTAACCAAACTTGGTAAACAACCCTTAAGTTTTCCCTTAGATATTTTCCTTCCCATGTCTTGCTTCTCCTAGAAGCTAAAACTCTTCCTTCTTTTATTATCTAGTCACTTCTCATTTATCGCCCTTGGTTAACATGCCATAAGTTCCTGGATCTAAGTTCCTCTTTCAAGTGCTCATTTATTTTCTGTGAAACCCCACATACATATAAAATTAACACAAATCTGTGGATTTGTTGTTCAGTAGCTCAGCCATGACCGGCTTTTTGTGACTACATGAACTGTANATGCCATAAGTTCCTGGATCTAAGTTCCTCTTTCAAGTGCTCATTTATTTTCTGTGAAACCCCACATACATATAAAATTAACACAATAAAATCTGTGGATTTGTTGTTCAGTAGCTCAGCCATGACCGGCTTTTTGTGACTACATGAACTGTAGCACGCTAGGCTTCCCTGTCCTTCACTTTCTCCCAGAGTTTTCGTGTCCATTGAGTCAATGATGCCATCCAACCATCTCATCCTCTGTCATCCCCTTCTCCTCAATCTTTCCCAGCATCAAAATCTTTTCTAATGAGTCAGCTCTTCACAACAGGTGGCCAAGGTATAGGAGTTTCAGCTTTAGCATCAGTTCTTGCAATGAATATGCAGGACTGAGTTCCTTTAGGATTGACCGCTTTGATCTTGTTGTTGTCCAAGGGACTCTCAACAGCCTTCTCCAAAACTACAGTTCAAAAGCATCAGTTCTTCAGCACTCAGGCTTCTTTATGGTCCAGCTCTCACATCCATACATGGAAAACCATAGCTTTGACTATACAGACCTTTGTCAGCAAAGTGATGTCTCTGGTTTCTAATACACTATCCAGGTTTGCCGTAGCTTTTCTTTCAAGGAGCAATTGTCTTTCGGTTTCATGGCTGAAGTCACCATCCACAGTGATTTTGGAGCCCAAGAAAATAAAGTCTGTCGTTGTTTCCATTGTTTCCCCATCTGTTTGCCCTGAAGTGCTGGGCCCGGGTGCCATGACCTTAGTTCTCTGAACGTTGAGCTTTAAGCCAACTTTTTCACNAACCTAAAGGAGATCAGTCCTGGGTGTTCATTGGAAGGACTGATGCTGAGGCTGAAACTCCAATACTTTTCCCACCTAATGTGAAGAACTGACTCATTGTAAAAGACCTTGATGCTGGGAATGATTGAAAGTGGGAAGAGAAGGGGACAACAGAGGGTGAGATGGTTGGATGGCGTCGCTGACTCTATGGGCATGAGTTTGAAATTAAAGACTGTAAATTAAATAGTCGTTCCTCATCAGACTTTGTCTGTTTCACTGTGGATTTACAGATTTGTATGGATTATAATCCATTTGTTGTGATGCTCAAATTGTTCACAATTAGCTGTTGGCAGCCTTTTAAAATGGCTCCATGTCCTTCTGGTAGGCCTCCACTGTTTTAATGCTTCCTCACTACCTGTACTGGTCTGTTGAGGGCCTCCCTTAGCTCCTAGAGCCGTGTTGCTCATCCTTGCACATGTGCCCCTAGAATCTCTTCACTTTCCCTTCTGCTGCATTTCTCTTGCTTTCTCTTCTATATCTCCCACTGGCTATCCTGCCCTTGTTTGGTTTTTAAGGGCTCATTTGATTACACTGGGCCCATCCTCATATCCAGATAATGTACCTATTTTAAATTCAGCTGATTAGTACCTTAATTCAGAACAGTTCCTAGATTAGTGTTTGGTTGAATAACTAGGAGAGGGAGAACTTGGGAAACATCTTTAGAATTCTGCTTACCATAGCAGGATAATCCCAGGTTCTTATAGAATTTTGTTCTTTCTCTCATTTTTTATTCCTTTTCTTAGGTTCTTAATCATTTGAAATCTTTGTGTCCTAATCCTTATTTGTTGGTTCTGTTTTCTAAGGTTCTTAGAAGACAGTCAAATCTTAATGTTTAAATATGCTAACTTGTAAGAAAGAGGATTGTTCTTTCCTTGTTTTTTTAATTTTGGAATGCAAGCTTATTTTCTATTCTGAGTTGAGGTTGTATCCCTTCAGAGAGTGATGAGACTGCCTAACTCCTTCTTATGTTTGTTTATTTAATGTTTGGGATTTACCAGACCAGGAACATGGTGTAAATTCAACCCCCCATACCTATTTGAATCTCAAGGCAGATTTTCCATCCTTTATTCAAAGCTGAGATCAAATTGGACAAACTCCTTTTTCACCCTGTGTATGCTGTGATTTTGAGGTTTTGTGTTTTGTGAGAGTCTTTTAGGGGTGGAGTTGGGAAGGAATAGCTTAACTTTCCCCTCAAAGTCTAGACCTTGTAAAGTCTAAATTATGTAAACAAGATCTTACCAATTTCAGCTTTTCCTCCTTTGGAGATCCAAGGTGTATCTCTTCCTTGGGAGCATTAAACGAGCGCCTAGGTTTCTGACAGAGGCTGCTCTAGGGCAGCTGTTAAAACTTTTCCTCTTCACTTTGGCCCCTAAGGTTTTTTCCTTTCTTACAGGCTTAACTATTCATTTTTAGGTAATTTTATTCAGGAAGATTTTTACATTGACTGATCTCTCTCATTGACAGAAACAAATTCCCCCTTGATTGATTCTTGTTTTTTTAACCCACTTCATACTGGCTTCTGCAACTACTACTACACTTAGGTCAGAAATAGCTTTCACATTGCCAAGTTCAGATGGGTATTTTCAGTTTTCTTGTTTCGTGATCATCACTTCCCCTTCTCCTCTTCTTGCCTTAGCTTGGTTGTCCTACTGTTTTCACCATTTGTTTTCAGTTTTCTTGTGGCTTCCCTTTCATCCTGATTTGGTGTTGAAATTCCTTGGGGCTCAGTCCTGAGCCTCTGCTTCGCTTGTCCATAATTCTCACCAAATTTAAGCTAAATAAAATCTTTTGTCTCAAGTATTACAGTGACTAAAGTTTGCTCCCTGATTCCACTCTTCTGTTGTCTGGTTTTTTTTTTTAATATTATTTTTGACTGTGTTGAGTCTTTGTTGCTTCGTGTGGGCTTTCTCTCGTTGCAGTGAATGGGGGCTGCTTTTTGTTGTGCTGTGGAGGCTGCTCGTTGCAGTGATCTTTCTTGTTGCGGAGCATGAGCTCTAGGCACACAGGCTTCAGTAGTTGCAGCACGTGGGCTCAGTAATTGTGGTACACGGACTTAGTTTGTCCGCAGCATTTGGAATCCTTGGACCAGGCTTCGAACTGACATCTCCTGCATTGGCAAGTGGATTTTTATCCACTGTGCCACTGGTCAAGTCCCCTTCTATTGTATTTTAAGGCATTGTTCACGTTATATTCAAATTGATCTTAAAAAAATATTATTCTGATCTTGCTACTCTCTAGGTTAAAATGCTTTAATATTTTTTCATTACTATGATTTTGGCAAGTCATTTATTGCCTGCAGAGTTGTACCTGAGCTTGTTCTTGGGCTGGATTCTAGCTTCATTTTTGAGTATCTTGTTTCTTTACTTATTATACCACACAGAGAATTAGTAGAAAAACCTTATCCTAAACCTTTGGAAGGAGAGAAACGGTAGTTTCCAGGCCCAGGTGAACAAGAACCTATTAGACTACTAGTATTACTAGTATTAGACTAACATTCTCTGCCCTGGTGGGCATGTGTTATAAGTTCCCAACAGAAACGCTCCACCTCAGGTTAGATCACATATTCATCCCTGGCCAGGAGTATATCCCTGATGGAAAATAGGGTTCTGTTTGAAAAAGAAATGGGAATGAATTCTTGGCAAGTAAAAATGGAGACCACTCCTAAGGATTTCTCCTCTTTACTGCTGATTCTTTTTTTTTTCTTTTTGTACTGTGAATCTTATTTAAGTTACCCTTCCTATTCTGTAATAGCACATTGTACTTTTTCATCATAGCATTAATAGTTGTGTGATTATTTAATGTGTGGATCCTTCACTGTAAGCTCCATGAGTGCAAGGATAGTATCTGTTTTCTTTGTAGTGTGTTTAGCAGCACGTATTACATCTGATCATATAAAGCACATAAATATTTGTGGAATATTGTAAAATCAAGTCAACTCTGCAATATTCAGTTGATTTCAAAATGATATGAAACATTTTGAAATATTTTATAATGAAACACAAAAATGTGAATGGTAAGTCAATAAAAGGATTAAAATTCTCTATCCAGTATATAGGCAGCTCTATACAGCAAAACAGTAAGCTATGCACCAAAAAGTTTGAAAATCTATAAAAATATTTTAAATATATAAATTAATATTATATTAAATATATAAATTAATGTCTAATATTAAATATATTTATATTTCATTATAATATATTGTTATATATTATAGTATATTATATTAAACGTTAATCATATATAATTATATTAAATATATAAATTGATGTTTTAAATATATATGTTAAAAAGTTTCTTTTCCCACTTTGATATTTATTTGAAATTATTAATAATGAGTATGTGTTGTCTTTTGAACAAGCTTTTCTCCTTCACTCTTTGTTCCGTTAACAACTGTCTACCTAACCTTTAGGTCTTGGTATATCATTTTTTCTGCTTCTTAATTTTTCCTTCTCATGGCACCCTTTTCTCTTCCATCAGAGCACTTGGCACAATTTATAGTCATGTATTTGTCTTAATATCTACCTTCCTGATTAGTCTATATATTCCTGGAGAGCAGAGATCTTTTCTGTCTTGTTCCCTACTTTATTCCCTGCTCCTAGCATAGTGGCTATATTTTACCACACATGAAATAAATAT
>SJYV01035587.1:87028-128678 GCA_006410875.1 Neotragus pygmaeus
TCTTGGATGGATAAATGAATCAGTATGTTACTGCCACTCTCTCTGTCATTCTGCATCTTTGTTTCTACTCTATCTTGAATAGGTGAATTTCAGGGTATTTTCCTAGAGTTTGTGCATTGCAGGATTCAAGCCTATTTAGTTTGATGAATGTCACCTCGATTTGGATTAAAATAGCATATAGCTTGTAAAAGATGGAAATAGAGTGAAGTTAAACAGAAAACAAGTGCAGAACAATCTGAAGAGGATCATTTGCTTTCTGAAAAAAGATCTAGAGGTCTTAGTGAATAATGCTGAACCATAATACCTGATGTATGAGAGAGTTGAGGTAAGCAGGTGAGCTTCATTTTCCAAAAAGGTTCAGAATTCCATGCTTTCCTGATTTGATAAGAAAGGAAAATTTTGATTTGTTCCATTTTATTGCAGTAACCTGAGTACTAGTTTCAAAGTATGATTGCTGCCTGTTTAGCTGTGCAGTTTCCCATTTAAGTACATGCTAATGCAGTATAAAAACAGACTTAAGTTTAGAGATTGAAGATCCTCAAACACCACAGTTTTGCTTTTTGGTATTGTACTTTCATGATATACCATTGCAGTGGTAATGGTATTTGTAGTTTTCGAAGTGTAGTGGGGCAATGTGAGGCTTCCATGGTGGCTCAGTGGTAAAGAATCTGCCTGCCAATGCAAGAGGCATGGTTTCAATCCCTGGGATAGGAAGATCCCCTGGAGAAGGAAATGGCAACCCACTCCAGGATTCTTGCTTGGGAAAGCCCATGGAGAAGCTTGGTGGGCTACAATACAAGGAGTTCTAAGAGTCAGATACAAGTTAGCAGCTAAGCAACAACAGGGACTTTAGAGGACCTGACAATTAAAATACAATACTTTCCTGACTTAAAATTAACTTAACTGTGCTTTAGGCATTGTTAGAGACTTTATAAGGATATTCTCAAACAAAAACCTTTAAGGTAGCTATTATCTTGGTTTTATAGAAAAGAACACTATAAAGGCTCAGACAGTTGAGATCACGTGGTTGGCAGAGCCTGTACTTTTGTCTCAGGCAAAAACTTGTGCTCTTATGATTTCAGCCTTCTGCCTCCAGCTCACTTTTGTCTTTTAGATTTGGTAACTGGAGAGTCCATGTATAATATGCTTTTTGATATTAAAAAAAAAAAACTCTACCTTTTAAGGTATTTTTACCCTAAAACTTAAATTTTGAATTCAAGTACTTCTCTCTGGAACTCTTCTACCCCACTCTGTTCCTCTGAACTTTTTCATCTGATATGACCTCCTTCTGGTACTTAGTGTTTCCCTCCTGTATCTAGTGGCTTATGAGTACTTATTAGCTCTGCTGTGAGACTGAGTTCTTGGAAGGAAGAATTACTTTGTGCTCTTTGCTGTCTTCAGTGCCTTTTTAAATAATTAGTACCTCAATATTTGTTGAATGTTAAAATTACCCTTTAAATGGTAACGTTCCCTAGGTCCTGTTTTTAATCTACTTCTCTTGATCACACTGAGAACTTCTCTGGGTGATGTCATTTTTCCATTCCTTGCCTTTGACCAGTTTCCGTATCACAGGTTGTTATAATCAGTTACTTAATGGAGCCAAGCAGATGACATAAGTGAGTGAGGAAAAGATGATGAATAATGAATGGAGGGGCTCACGTGGATTAAAGAATCAGTGCCCCATCCAGAGCTCCAGTGGATTGTTGCTATTTCAGAATACATTATCAGTGTGAACGGAACTTCAGGTTTTTCAGAAGAAAATAGAAATCTAGGCCTTTTAATGTGAAGTTTCTGTGTGTCTTAATATGAACTAGAGTTAGCAGGCCAGCTGAAAGCCTTTTTGAGTTTTCATGTTTATTCTATCTTTGTCATCCTTCTGACTCCTGTATCTCTAGACCTGACATCCTTGTATCTCTAGACCTGATTTTTTCTGCAAAGCTTCAGAGTCCCCACATTCTCTTCTAGACCATCTGGGAGTTCTGTGTCCCACAGGCATCTCAAAGACTGTGATGTTCAACCTGAACCTCAAACATGTACTTAGGAAGTGGTTTCAGTTGTAAAGTCCGATGGCTGTATGAATTTGACTCTTGGTTCCACCATCTACTAGGTCACTAAACAGGTTAGTTCAGTTCCTTAAACTTGTTTGCTCATATGTAAAATGAGAGAAATAGTATTTCATTGGTCTGTTGTGCTAGCACAGTGACCTACACGTAGTAACAAGTGCTGGGTGCTCTCAGTTGGTGTTTCTGCTTCAGTGAATGGTGTTTACCAGTCTCACACCAACTTCAGTTCAGTTCAGTTGCTCAGTCATGTCCGACTCTGTGACCTCGTGAACCGCAGCACACCAGGCCTCCCTCTCTATCCGCAACTCCCTGAGTCCACCCAAACCCATGTCCATTGAGTCGGTGATGCCATCCAACCATCTCATCTTCTGTCATCCCCTTCTCCTCCTGCCCTCAGTCTTTCCCAGTGTCAGGGTCTTTTCCAATTAGTCAGCTCTTCACGTCAGGTGGCTAAAGTATTGGACTTTCAGCTTCAACATCAGTCCTTCCAATGAACACCCAGGACTAATCTCCTTTAGGTTGGACTGGTTGGATCTCCTTGCAGTCCAAGGGACTCTCAAGAGTCTTCTGCAACACCTCAGTTCAAAAGCATCAATTCTTCGGCGCTCAGCCTTCTTTATAGTCCAGCTCTCACATCTATACATGACCACTTGAAAAACCATAGCCTTGACTAGATGGACCTTTGTTGGCAAAGTAATGTCTCTGCTTTTCAATATGCTGTCTGGGTTGGTCATAACTTTCCATCTAAGGAGTAAGCGTCTTTTAATTTCATGGCTGCAATCACCATCTGCAGTAATTTTGGAGCCCAGAAAAATAAAGTCTGACACTGTTTCCACTGTTTCCCCATCTATTTCCCATGAAGTGATGGGACCGGATGCCATGATCTTTGTTTTCTGAATTTTGAGCTTTAAGCCAACTTTTCCACTCTCCACTTGCACTTTTCATCAAGAGGCTTTTTAGTTCCTCTTCACTTTCTGCCATAAGGGTGGTGTCATCTGCATATCTGAGGTTATTGATATTTCTCCTGGCAATCTTGATTCCAGCTTGTGCTTCTTCCAGCCCGGCATTTCTCATGATGTACTGTGCATATAAGTTAAATAAGCAGGGTGACAATATATAGCCTTGACATACTCCTTTTCCGATTTGGAACCAGTCTGTTGTTCCATGTCCAGTTCTAACTGTTGCTTCCTGACCTGCATATAGGTTTCTCAAGAGGCAGGTCAGTTGGTCTGGTATGCCCATCTCTTTCAGAATTTTCCACAGTTTATTGTGATCCACTTATTGGTGCTTAAGACCACTTACTGGTGCTTAAGAGTCATTCTTGACTCTTTTCTCTTTTTTTTAATTCTTCAAATCTCGTTAGTTTCCAGTCCTGTGAATGTTATTTTTATAATGTCTCTTTATTGCTGTTGCTTTAAGTTTTTTAAAAATACTATTTTTGCTCAGCAATATTACTGTAGTAGCCCTTAACAGCTTTCTCAATCTGTTTTTAACCCTCTTTCCCAGGCTGTTCTCAGCATTGTGACCGCGGTTTATGTTTTGCTGAAACACAAATCTGGTCACACCAAACTTCTGCTTACAGTCCTTCAGTGGCTTCCTACTGTCTCTAAATTTTTAACACATTAATTTTTCCTGTTCTTGATTCCTGCTTATTTTTTAGCCTCATTTCTGCTTTGGCTGCATGGGTGGTACATATAAGCTCTTGGAATCTACTTGGCTCTTCGTGGCATGTTTCTTTCTCAGACTGACCTTCTCTGTCCTGCAGCTTCTTTAGGAATGAGCTTTAAAGGTACTGTTCTCACCCACAATCTCTCCCTCCAGGTCTCGGTCAGATACTCCTCTTTATGCACTCCCAGCCTCCCGAGGATGTCTCTGTCACAATGCTCTTCACAGTCTTTTGTAATTGTCTCTTTTTTCCGCTAAGCTTCTTGAAGGCAGAGACCACATATCTTGAATGGCTTTGTATCTCTAGGGCTTAGAATAATGTCTAGTAAACAGTGAGCTCTCAGATGTTTGTGGAAATGAATGCATTTGTTGAGTGAATAAATTTTTCTTTTTCTTTTTTTACTGGAGAAATGGTAGATATAAAAAGGATCTTAGGAGCCTCAATAATAGTTGTAAGACCTTTAAAAATGTCCCAGTTTTTTTTTATTCCCCTTGTTTGAAGATTATAGGTACTTTTATATATTATGAATTAATAGTATTTGCTTTTTTTTTAGAAAAAAGTAAGTTGTACTGTCATTATAGAAGGGCTGTGTTTTCTCACTGTTTCTGTTTTTTGTTTTTAATACAGCCCGCTTAGGTTCTTTTTTTCCCTGCTTTCTCCTCTGTGTTAGATTCTTAGGGTTTTATTACCTCCCAGCCTCCCAGGAGCCCTGGTTTATTACAAAATTTCTCAGCTTTTTTGCTGTTGACTCTAGGGGCCAGATAATTCTTAGTTGTGGGGAGCTGTCCAGTTCATTCTGAGATGTTTAGCAACATCCCCTGCCAGTTACCACTAGAGAAGGAAATACCTACCTTCTCCAGTACACTTGCTTGGAAAATTCCATGGACAGAGGAGCCTGGTGTGGTACAGTCCATACGGTTGCAAGGAGTCGTGACAGGACTGAATGACTGAGCCCGCACACACCATTGACCTACCAGATGCCAATAGCACCTCCTAGTTTTGACAACCAAAAATGTCCCCAGACATTGTCAAGTCTCTTGTGGAGCAAAATCACCCCGATGAGAGCCCACTGGTTTATAGAGATTCCTGTCTCTTAACCTTTATCCTTGAAGAGCCTCTTCTTGGACTCCTTGGCATCAGTATAAGAACATGAGCTCCAATCTTTTTAAAAGAAACCCACAGGCACTTTTAAAGTAACTCTTTGTTTCCTCTTAACTTTTGTTCATGTTCTCTCTCTATCCTCTTCCCATCTACTTTTCTAGACTGAATTGCTTCTGCTCTTTCTTTCTGGCTTTTACACCTGTGGTGCCACTGAAAATGCTTTCAAGTCTTTATTGTCTTTTTCTGTGTTCTCTGAAGTGAATGCATCCAACACCTATTATTCCATGTCCCTGGCCATCTTGACTCGTACTTTGATATTCCATCCAGTCACACATAAAGTCCTGTTTATTTTACCTCTTGAACGTCTACAGAACCCACCGGTACTCTTTATTCTCACCGAGGGGGTGTCCACCAGTGGCATCAGGCTTTTTTTTGTTCTTGGAATGTCTAGTCTTATTCCATTTTATTTCCTGCATTGTAATCTGGATGTTCTTCCCAAGACAGAGTCTCCTACCGTTTCAGACCTTCTCAATTCATGAGTTCTGGGTCCTAACTATCTGCATTTTTGAAAGGTTTACCAAGTGATTTTTATACAGTTTCTAATTTCTTCATTTTGCAGTTTAACAAGCATGTCATTTCTTTTAGGAATTCCTAAAACCCTTACTATTATTTTTACAAAGCGCCTCGTGAGGTGATTTCTGTCTCTTAACAAACCATCATTGATGTGTAAAAAATGACTTAGGTTCTTTAAAACAAGTGCTTTATGAAAAGTCAGTTTTTATTCCTTTTTTTTTAACCAATAAAATTTATCATTGTGGGAAGGATCAGGAGCAAATAATGAGTACTCTAACATATTGATTCATATTGCGTGTTTGTGACAGATTCGACTGCTAAGTTATAAGATATTTAAATAAGACCCTTTTTTCCCCTTATAGGTATTTATAACAGCAATGATGTAGCAGTATCATTTCCAAATGTAGTATCTGGCTCAGGATCGAGTACTCCTGTCTCCACTTCTCATTTACCTCAGCAACCTTCTGGGCATTTACAGCAAGTGGGCGCTCTCTCCCCATCAGCTGGGTCATCTGCACCCTCTGCTGTTGCTGCAACTCAGGTAAATTATTACAATGTTACAAAGTAATGTGGATCGTTGTGTCATTTTTGTAACTGTTTCATTGTAAGAGAGAAATGAATAGGACTTCCTGTAGGAAGTTATAAAATGTCTCAACCTGTATTGACATGAGTGGAAATAATATGCATTTTTACTGATATTCCTGAGAGCACAAACTGATGTTGGCACCGACTAATTCTTTTAGATTTCTGCTTTTCTGATTTTGTCATAATAATGTGAAATGGTAATTTGGGGGCAGCTTTTATTCTTTCTTTTAAAACTGGGACTTACAAGTTCAGTTCAGTTGCTCAGTCATGTTCAACTCTTTGCCACCCAGTGGACTTCAGCACACCAGGCTTTCCTGTCCATCACCAACTCCCAGGGCTTGCTCAAACTTGTGTCCATCAAGTCGGTGATGTCATCCAACCTTATCTCACCCTCTGTCGTCCCCTTCTCCTCCTACCTTCAGTCTTTCCCCGTATTAGGGTCTTTTCCAATGAATCAGTTCTTCCCATCAGGTTGCCAAAGTATTGGAGTTTCAGCTCCAGCATCAGTCCTTGCAGTGAATATTCAGGACTGATTTCCTTTAGGATGGACAGGTTGGATCTCCTTGCAGTCCAAGAGACTGTCAAGAGTCTTCTCCAACACCACAGTTCAAAAGCATCAGTTTTTCGGCACTCAGCTTTCTTTATAGTCCAGCTCTCACATCTGTACATGACTACTGGAAAAACCATACCTTTGACTAGATGGACCTTTGTCAACAAAGTAATTGTCTCTTTTTTTTTAATATACTCTNCACAGTTCAAAAGCATCAGTTTTTCGGCACTCAGCTTTCTTTATAGTCCAGCTCTCACATCTGTACATGACTACTGGAAAAACCATACCTTTGACTAGATGGACCTTTGTCAACAAAGTAATTGTCTCTTTTTTTTTAACATACTCTCTAGGTTGGTCATAGCTTTTCTTCCAAGGAGCAAGCATCTTTTAATTTCATGGCTTCAGTCACCATCTGCAGTGGTATTTTGAGCCGAGAAAATAAAAGCCTGTCACCGTTTCCATTGTTTGCCCATCTATTTACCATGAAGAGATGGGTCCAGATGGCATGTTCTTCCTTTTTTAATGTTGAGTTTCAAGCAAGCTTTTTCACTCTCCCCTTTACTTTCATCAAGAGGCTCTTTAGTTCTTCTTTGCTTTCTGCCATAAGGGTGGTGTTATCTGCATATCTGAGGTTATTGATATTTTCCCCTGCCATCTTGATTCCAGCTCTGCTTCATCCAGCCTGACATTTCGCATGATGTACTCTGAATATATTAAATAAACAGGGTGACAATATACAGCTTTGACATACTTCTTTCCCAGTTTCGAACCAGTCCATTTTTCCATGTCTGGCTCTAACTGTTGGTTCTTGACCTGCATACAGATTTCTCAGGAGACAGGTGGTCTGGTATTCCCATCTCTTTAAGAATTTTTCACAGTTTGTTGTGATCCACACAGTCAAAGGCTTTGGTGTACTCAGTAAAGCAGAAGTAGATGTTTTTCTGAAACTCTCACTTTTTCGATGATCCAATGGATGTTGGCAANGGTATTCCCATCTCTTTAAGAATTTTTCACAGTTTGTTGTGATCCACACAGTCAAAGGCTTTGGTGTACTCAGTAAAGCAGAAGTAGATGTTTTTCTGAAACTCTCACTTTTTCGATGATCCAATGGATGTTGGCAATTTTATCTCTGGTTCCTCTCCCTTTTCTAAATCCAGCTTTAACATCTGGAAGTTCTTGGTTCATGTACTGTTGAAGCCTGGCTTGGAGAATTTTGAAAGTAATGCATTATTTTGCTAGCGTGTGAGATGAGTACAATTGTGCAGTAGTTTGAGCACTCTTTGATATTGCCTTTCTTTGGATTGGAATGAAAACTGACCTTTTCCAGTCCTGTGGCCACTGCTGAGTTTTCCAAATTTGCTGGCATATTGAGTGTAGCACTTAAACAGCATCATCTTTTAGGATTTGAAATAGCTCAACTGAAATTCTATCACCTCCACTAGCCTTTGTTCATAGTGGTCCTTCCTAAGGCCAACTTGACTTCACATTCCAGGATGTCTGACTCTAGGTGAGTGATCACACTATCGTGGTTGTCTGAATCATAAAGATCTTTTTTGTAAAGGTTTCTTCTGTGTATTCTTGCCACCTCTTCTTAATATCTTCTGCTTCTGTTAGGTCCATATTGTTTCTGTCCTTTATTGTGCCTGTCGTTGCATGAAATGTTCCCTTGGTGTCTCTAATTTTCCTGAAGAAATCTCTAGTCTTTCTCATTTTATTGTTTTCCTCCATTTCTTTGCATTGATCACTGAGGAAGGCTTTCTTATCTCTCTTTGCTATTCTTTGGAACTCTGCATTCAGATGGGTAGATCTTTCCTTTTCTCCTTTGCCTTTAGCTTCTCTTCTTTTCTCAGTTCTTTGTAAGGCCTCCTCAGACAAAATTTTGCCTTTTTGCATTTCTTTTCCTGGGAGATGGGTCTTGATCACTGCTTCCCATACAGTGTTAGGAACCTCCATCCATAGTTCTTCAGGCACTCTTAACAGATCTAATCCCTTGAATCTATTTGTCGCTTCCACTGTGTAATCGTAAGGGGTTTGATTTAGGTCATAGCTAAATGGTCTAGTGGTTTTCCCTACTCTCTTCAATTTGTCTGAATTTGACAATAAGGAGTTCGTGATCTGAGCCACAGTCAGCTCCTGGTCTTGTTTTTGCTGACGGTATAGTGCTTCTCCATCTTAGGCTGCAAAGAACATAATCAATACGATTTTGGTATTGACCATCTGGTGATATCCATGTGTAGAGTTGTGTTTTGCGTTGTTGGAAGAGGGTGTTTGCTATGCCTAGTGTGTTCTCTTGGCAAAATTCTGCTAGCCTGTGCCCTGCTTCACTTTGTACTCCAACTGTCTGTTACTCCAGGTATCTCTCAACTTCCTAATTTTGCATTCCAGTCCTCTATAATGAAAAGGACATCTTTTTGGGGTGTTAGTTCTAGAAGGTCTTGTAGGTCTTCATAGAACCATTCAACTTCAGCTTCTTTAGCATTAGTCGTTGGGTCATAGACTTGGATTACTGTGATACTGAATGGTTTGCCTTGGAGAAGAAACAGAGATCGTTCTGTCATATTTGAGACGGCACACAAATATTGTATTTCAGACTTCTTTGTTGATTATGAGGGCTATTCCATTTCTTGTAAGGGATTTTTGCCTACAGTAGTAGCTATAATGGTCATCTGAGTTAAATTTGCCCGTTCTAGTCCATTTTAGTTCACTGATTTCTAAAATGTCGATGTTCACTCTTGCCATCTCCTGTTTGACCGCTTCCAATTTACCTTGATTCATGGATCTAGCATCCCAGGTTCCTATGCAGTATTGTTCTTTACAGCATTGGACTTGACTTCCATGACCAGTCACATCCACAACTGGGTGTTGTTTTTGCCTTGGCTCCATCTCTTCATTCTTTCTGGAGTTCTCTCTCCACTCTTCTCCAGTAGTAGCACATTGGTTACCTACCAACCTGGGGAATTCATCTTTCAGTGTCCTATTTTTGCCTTCTCATACTGTTCATGGGGTTCCTAAGGCAAGAATGCTGAAGTGCTTTGCCATTCCCTTCTCCAGTGGACCATGTTTTGTCAGAAGTCTCCACTATGACCTGTCTGTTTTGAGTGGCCCCACATGGCATGGCTCATAGTTTCATTGAGTTAGACAAGGCTGTGGTTCATGTGATCAGATTGGTTAGTTTTCTGTGATTGTGGTTTCGTTTTGTCTGCTCTCTGATGGATAAGGATAAGAGGGTTAAGGACTTACAAAGTATGAACCAATTTTGGACTTAGGTGGTTTAAAAAATTCCTTTTATAATTTTAAAATCACAGAAGTAATATATGAATATCAATGGTCTAATTTTTTTAAAAAAACAGTGCAGAAGAATATAGGATTGAGAATGAATGATTCCTTTAAGTCTATATTCTTACATGATTTCTCCCTAGTAGATAAGAAGGAATATTTATAAAATTGTAAGCAGTGGTGACTATGTTGGTGATTTTGCATCTGCAGGAATGCTCTAAGACCTAGAGTCAAAGCAAAGAAATCATAGTCTTCAATTATATAAAAATGGGCAAAGTTTTTCATGGGTGTATATGCTTGCACACGTGCGTGTGCACACACACGCACGCAGAGTCCACCCCTCATTCCCTATCCTCAACCCTCAGATTTCTTCAAAGGTGATCATTTAAAATTCCTATTTGTTTTATTTATTGACATTCTCTTATGGTTTTATTTTTATTTTCACTTTACCCAAAGCCTCTAGTAGTCTCAATGTTTTGAGAAAATTCTAACAAAGACAAATGTCTAACTGTAAGCAACTAGTTTAGTAGTTGTTTGTAAGTTGCTGTAAACTCATGCTTTATGTATGTGTGCATAATTTACGTTGTATGGGCCTTTAGAGTATACCTAGGCTTTTCTAGCATATCCTGTAATCTGTACATGAAAGCATAGCGTTGTTGTCTTTAAAGTATGTAATGGTGAAGTGCAACCAGTCACCTTTTAATTAGGTCAAGAATTGGAATAATTTAGCAGAGAAATAGTTAGCACAGAAAAACAATAGTAGTTAGCTAAACAATAGTTTAGCACAGAAAAACAATGGCACGATTAGTGGTATTGTCTTTGACAATTTGGTGAACTTATCAACCTGAGCAAGGGGAGTTTGACTAGTTTAAGAGAGTTTTTCTCTAGCTCATGTCACTAGCCTTGGTGAGGTAGGCATAATCACAGGGGTTTGGGGTTAGAGAGGGTGAAAGGATAAATGAGAGAATGGCCCTTATAAATAGTTTTATCTCTTTTAATTAAGTGTAACCATATGCTGTTGATAGCTTTATATCCTTGGAAGGAGTCTCACATGAACATTTTTAGTGTGCATTTTTCTTTCCTTTCTTTATAAAAGTCTGTTTTAATTACTCTCTCATTAATTCCAGGCTGAATTAAGCAAAAATCTCATTTCTTCCCATTCATTATGTTTGTGGTTTTGAGGGTTGGCATTAGGGAGATGGGTGGGGGAAGTGGTAGGGAAGAGAAATTTATAGCTAGAGGGAAAATTCCACTTCACATATGACTCAACTGAAGAACAAAGAAAGCATAGTTGCAAGTAATCCAGGATTCAGACCAATTAAAATCTTCACTGTTTATCCTCTTTCCCTGTTGCAGTAAGATGGGTAGCTTATACATATGATCATCCAGTGAGACTTACATGCTACATACTGAGACAGCTGCATCTATGTTTCTCTCCAGCAGTAAATGCTTTCTGCCTTCACGCCAGAGCGTATTTAGCCTGGCTTAGCTGGTGCTGCTCTAGCAACCATGTCTCCAGGCAACTGAGGCAGGTTGACCTCTGAGTTGAATCGAGTGCAAAACTACGTCAGTTTAGCTTCCTGAGACAATAGTATTGGTTTTGAGTGTACAAAGTGTGAATTTTCTAGGCAATGTGTAAAGGAAAGGATACAGAAATATTTAGAATAAATTGAATATTTAGATAGAACTCCTAAAATTGTGATGCACTTGGTAATAATCTTCTTTTCAAAACAACACATTTCTGTTTATATATAGGCCTTATATGTTTTTAAATCATACAATTCAGTGTGTTTAACCCCATTTTAGCCTTTTATTTAGAGTTTCTTTATAGGTAGTTGATTGAAAAGTGAAAAGAGTAGTGCTTACATACTTTTAAAGTATGTAAATTAAAACTATTAATATGTAAAATATAATTGTAGAAGACTTGTTACACAGTTACTGAGAAAACCATCACAACAGCAAGCAAATATTTTAAAGAAGTAAACAGAGCATAGAGGTGTTAAATTTGAACAATATTTTGACTTTTTTCCTTTCCCTCCCAAAAACTTTATGAAAGTAGTCATTTTTAGTGATGGTCTTGGTGCCAGCAGGATAAAAATTCGGAGATCATTCTTGATCTTTCTGGCCTTGGTTTTAAGTAAGACAAGCAGGCCTCTTATTTGGTTTATTTGATGTCTTAAGGATTGTTCCCAGGCAAGTGGTCGGGGATATATAATCAGAACTAATAGAAATTAAAAACTGAGACTAGATTTGTGCCTTTAATGGGGCAAAAAGAGACACTTGTTAAAATTTTGGAAGAAAAAATCTAATGCTTAGCACCCCTTATTTGAAGGGAAAAAAACTTTCAAAAATGTTTGATAGCCTTGTTTCGTATTGTTTGATGTGAAATCCTTTTCTTTGATAAACTTGTTTTTAGGGTGATTATTGGTTCACAGATATCAGCAGTGTATGACATCATAGTTACAAGTATAGTGTCTAAACATTACTGGAAGATAGAACTGCTGTCCGTGTGGTGTTTTTAATGGTGGTTGCTCTGCTCTTGTTGTATCATCGGTGGAGATATAAATTAGTTTCTGTAGCTGTGCCATTAATTTTTCATTTTGCCTTTCAAATTCCACTGATTCCCAGTTCTACATTCATTCTGTTTTGTGTTTGGGAGAAATGCAGGTGCTTTTGTTTGAAGGATTACTTTAGTAGAATTAAAGGCAGAATGTTATGAAAATAATTGTATTTTAACATCCTGCATTCTTAGTTTTGCTTTTGGATACAGTCTTTGGGTAAATTATGGTTTCTTGTTTCCTCTATGTTACTATTATACAAATGATACAGTTTAAAAGTAATTTAAATGAAACAACTTTTAAGGTTTATTTATGAGATATTTAGTAAATGCAGATGAAGTATTTTAAAGGAATAATTTAGTAAATAATGTTCTGCAGATTTCTTTGAGACTTTTGCTTCAAGGACTGTAAGTTTGGTGTATATGTGTGTTGTGGTTGTGTGTGTTGGGGAGTTACTGTAGATCTAATTCTGGTTTCTTTTCGGATAATGTTTGGTAGGAGACTTTGATTTTGTTTGGAAAATGCTTCAGTTTCCCAGGCAGATTCACCTGTCTTTGAAGGAGCTCTGACTTAATTGGTCAGAATAAAAGTTTCCTCTGTCTTAAACAATTGCAACATGACTTAAAATTTTACAGGAGTTATCTTTCTGAGCAGAAAAGGTTTTAAAAGTGCTTTCTAACATTTCTTACTATGGATGATAAGAGGTTAAGGGACATAGATGATGAGTCTCTGTCGAAAAAGATGTTTGGAATTTTACTGTGTCTGTGTGACACAATCCAAAATAGCAGAAATTGGGTCAGAAATCCTAGTTTCCTGGAACATTACTACTACTAGTGTGGTGGTGGGTAGATCTTTTACATTTGTGGGTTTTAATTTTTTTTCATATATGAAATGGAATATTTTAAATACCTATTCAACCTGCAATACAGGTATATTTTGAAGTTCAAATGAGAAAAATACTTTGCAGGCCATAATTACTTTGGAATTCATAGTCACTACATTAATGTTATAGCACATTTTGAATTTCACCTCTTATAGAAACAGCCTGATTGCCAGTGAGAAAATTGTATAGAAGCACTTTCTTTACTAAAGATAGTGTTAAACTTTTCTGTTAAAACTTACAGTTTCATATTACTATAGATAGATGAATTTTAGTCATTTTACATATAGCTGTTGAATGAGATCTTTCCCATTCTTAAATTATTTCAACAGCCTATTTAGGGACTTAATAATTTTCCCTCCAAAAGATAAGTGATATGTTGATTAGATATTAACCAATTATAAACCTGCTTAGAGTTGGTGGTTATTCTGTACAGTCCTGTTGTCCAATCATAAGTGTTCATTAATGGTTTAACTACAATTTAATCCTCCCACGACTTTGTAGAAATTCAGTTGTGGGGCATTTCAGCATTAGCCTAAACAATGGTTTTGAATACGTTAAGCTACTAACAATTAGGGAGCAGTTTGGGACATTGAATAAAGTGGAATGATGCAATTGAACCTGACAGCTTTAACAGTCAGCCTACTCATGGGACCTGAAAGTTGTTCACACTTGGTTTCTTCTCTCATCACACACAGAGCATTAAAGCCCAATGGTGGTAGCTGACACAGAATTGGGTCTGTTATCAGGGTACATTTTACAGTACAAAGTTAGAATTAAGTTAGAGAACACATAAAACTTTCCATTGTTCTCTAATTTTTCATGGAAACCTTTGTAGTCAAACAAATTGTGTCTAAATTGTCATTAAAATATTTGAATTCTTACAGTATATTTGCAGTATTGCTGTGTTATTGCTATGTTATTATAAAATATATAGATTAAAATGTCATATTAATGAGATATTAATTCTATCTAATTTTTCTCAGGGAAATGTTTTGCTCTTTGAAATATAACCATGTTCATATAAGAATATAATTGGCAATTTATATTCGCTAATGAAGTTACTGGAAAAGATGGAAGCCATAATAGCTTAGGAAAATAATTTTTAAAAAGCACGGTAAAATTTGAGTGCTTACTGTGTGTCATGCATTCTTCTCAGCCCTTCTATACATCAACTTAATTTCTCATAATATTCTTAGGAGGTAGTTACTATTTCATGTCTCCATTTTTACAGATGGAGCATAAAGACGGAGCTTTAGTGCCCCACCCGAGCAAGGTGGGATAGGTAGGCTTATGGCAGATACAGTGATAATGAAAAGTTTTTCCTTGTAAGAGTGTACATGAAGTAGGAGTTTTTAAAATAATACTGCTTAGTGAGCTAATGATATTTTGGAAGAATGCAATTTAAAATCAGGAATTAGAGTTGGAAAGTTTGAAGAGGAAGCTACTGTGTTTTAGAGCTTGTTTGCATCATTTGACTTTAATGTTTATTGACAGGTTAATTGTGCATTTTTAAAAAATGCTTGCTCTTCCTATATGTTTGAAGCATGAAGTTTCATATTCACCTCTAGATGATGTATTGCTATGATACTTTACAAAGGTGAAATTTTGATAGGTACTAATTTTACTTCTTTATACTTTATCATTCTGCCTTTACCAACAGTGGGGAGGGGAAAAAACTATCAATACCCACTTTTAAGTCTGACATTCAGATAATTGAATAGATTTAGCCTGATTTTTTTCCCTCTCCACAACTAACTCCTTTAGAATGAGCCAGGTGCCTAGGAATTTGATAGATTCACTTCACTGTACAAGTACAGTCCTTTTAAAAATTCCTCTGTGGTCATAAGCAGACATTTGAAATATAAGAGGTGAACTATTAATAGGAAATTTCAAGCTGAAATGTAATTTTAATCTTGTTAATATTTTAATAGGATATGTCAGTCTACTTAGGAAATACTAAATTTCTTTGATTTTGAGTTTAAATACTACCTTGTTAGTGGCTTGCATGTCTTTCTAGATGCTTGGCATAGTAGTCTAAATTTGCTAAGGGTATTCTCTTTCTTGGGTGAAAAAGTGAAAGTCACACTTAGTCGTGTCTGCCATTTTGCAACCATTCCCTTCTCCAGGGGATCATCACGACCCAAAGGTTGAACCCAGTTCTCCTTGGATACCTAAGCATATTTTGCTTCATTGTGACTTAGATTTACTTCAGTAATTATTTTAATTATTAAGTTTACTTCTACTTTACTTTGCTTTGGGTTCATTTTGTAAAATTGTTATTACTCTTACTAAGACTGTTACTAGGATCTTGGAATAGGTATAGTATAACATCTTGTGTGTAAGTGGTTCCTTCTTGGGGAGAGAAAAAACCCAAGATCATAATATTTGGAAGTGAATCTTGACTAACACCTCTTTTTACATTTTGAGTAGATTACTTCATTTCATCAAAATACTATAAAGCCAAGTAACCAGTTTTTTGCAATCATATTCTTTTTTGTTTTAGCTTTTTATTTTGAAATAATGTTATGTGTACGGAAAAGTTGCAGGAACAGTGCAGAATTCATGTGTATTATGGATACTTTCACTCAGCTTCCCCAGTGTTTTAACAGCTTATATTCTTTATAGTGCCAACATGCTCAAGAAATTTGCCCACAGTAGACATTCTCCTTTCCAGGGCAAGATAGAATTGAAATACCATAAGGTGTGTACTTACTTCCAAAAACAAGTAATTGAAGTATAGTTAATTAGTATAGTTGATTTACAGTGTTGAGTTAATTTCAGGTATGCAGCAGAATGATTCAGTTGTGGTGTGTGTGTGTATATAATCTTTTTCAGATTCTTTCTTATAAATTACTTCGAAATACTGAGTAAACCTCCCTGTGCCTCACAGTATGTCCTTGTTGGTAATCTATTTTATATATAGTAATATGTATATGTTAACCCTAGTTTATCCCCCTCTCCTCCACCTTTCTCCTCTGGTAACCATAAATTTATTTCTATGTCTGTGGGTATATCTTTGTTTTGTATGTAAGTTCATTTGTATCTTTTTTTTTTTGATTCCACATATAAGTGATATCAATTCCCTTGTGGCTCAGATAGTAAAGAATCTGACTATGATGCAGGGGACCCAGGTTTGATCCCTGGGTCAGAAAGATCCCCTGGAGAAGGCAGTGGTATCCACTCCAGTATTCTTGCCTGGAGAATTCCATGTATGTACGAACCTGGTGGGCTGTAGTCCATGGGGTCCCATAGAGTTGAACATGACTGAGCAGACTAACACATAGGCAATATCATAGGATATTTGTCTTTCTCTGTCTAGCTTTGTTTCACCTAATATGGTAATCTCAAGATGCATCCATGTTTCTGCAAATGGCATTATTTAATTCTTTTTTATGACTAAGCAGTAGTCCATTCATCTGTTGACGGACATTTACGTTGCTTCCATGTCCTGGCTGTTGTAAATAGTGCCGCTATGAACATTGGGATGATTCAGCAATCCCACTCCTAGGCATATATCTGGAGAAAACCATAATTTGAAAAGATACATGCATCCCAATGTTCATAGCACCTAAACCACTCCACATTAAATTCAAGTGATTACCATCATTTTTAGCAGGTAATATGAGCTAGCAAAGACTCTACAAATGTCTGACACTGGCCAACATTTCTGAAATGATATTTACAAAGGTTACTGCTGGAAAATGNTTCATAGCACCTAAACCACTCCACATTAAATTCAAGTGATTACCATCATTTTTAGCAGGTAATATGAGCTAGCAAAGACTCTACAAATGTCTGACACTGGCCAACATTTCTGAAATGATATTTACAAAGGTTACTGCTGGAAAATGTTGATAACTCTGTAGGAAACTTAGCACAAAGAGACTCCCAACATTTTAGCTAAAAGATTCTACAACTTTTAGTAGCAATAAAGAAGGAAAAGCAAAAGAGAGCTGTCATATGATTCAGCAATCCCACTCCTAGGCATATATCTGGAGAAAACCATAATTTGAAAAGATACATGCATCCCAATGTTCATAGCACCTAAACCACTCCACATTAAATTCAAGTGATTACCATCATTTTTAGCAGGTAATATGAGCTAGCAAAGACTCTACAAATGTCTGACACTGGCCAACATTTCTGAAATGATATTTACAAAGGTTACTGCTGGAAAATGTTGATAACTCTGTAGGAAACTTAGCACAAAGAGACTCCCAACATTTTAGCTAAAAGATTCTACAACTTTTAGTAGCAATAAAGAAGGAAAAGCAAAAGAGAGCTGTCATATGATTCAGCAATCCCACTCCTAGGCATATATCTGGAGAAAACCATAATTTGAAAAGATACATGCATCCCAATGCATATGGTAGTTTTTATTTTTTATTTATTTATTTATTTATTTTTTTGGTAGTTTTTAAACATTCAAAAAATTGAGGGAAATTTGTCATTCGGGATAATGAATGTATTTCTAATTTTTTTTTATTATTAATTTTACCTTTGCCTACCATCTTTATAAAATCCATACTTTCTTGCTTTGAAATTGTGCTAACGATGATTTATCCTCTTCCTGATGGTAGTCATTATGGAAATGAGTTATGCTGTGCTGCTTTGCATTTTGAGCTGTTAGTGTAGTGGGTGGAATGTGTGATTGAAAAAATATGATGATTTGGAGACTACATCAAGAAATTTGAAGCTAACAGGGATAAATACAAAGCCCTTGACAGAAGGAACCCTTCCTGAAAGAGAATAGGATCTTTGATTCTTATCAAGAGACTAAGGAAGCTCATAAAGCTGATAATTGGAACTGGAAAAGCAGTTCAACTGGTGTGATAATAATTTGGATTCAGCCAGTAGATGAGTGCACTAGCACAAGAGTCAGAAGGCTGGAGTGCAGATGTGGCGACCCTTCCTGCCCGTCCTCAGAGCCAGGCCCGGCCAGCACTCGGGAACGTGCTCCTCCTTGCTCATATTTTTCTCTCTCCTCTCCTACTGTCAGCTGTTACTTCTTGCTGCCAACAAAGTGTCTCAAGATATTACTTTTTCTTCCTCTTTCTAATAATTTTCCACTTCTAATCTGTTATATGCTTAGTTGATCTTTTTAGAATTATGTCTAGAGTAAGAGTAAATTGGGTCTGCAAAGGGCTTTTTTTTAAGTGTGAGGTGCCCAAGATTTTAAACTGGGTTTCTAGTAACATCTGGTCTTCCTGTTTGTCTCTGGATTTTTCTCATTCTATGTTATTTTATAAGTAGCAGATTCCCAAGCAGTTAACTTTTGAAGAGGTTAAAAAAAAAGTCTTCCTATCTTTCAGTTTCTGACCCATTTTATATATTCTGTGCATGGTAAGTGTCTAGTGTGATCTTCAGATTAAAGTGATGACTTAGCTTTTGCTGAGGGCTAATTGATTGTGAAACAGGACTGTATAATCCAAACTACTGACTTTGTATACATAGCTTTAATGAGAAGAAAAATGAATCCCAGAAACTGACCAATTGAACTTAGACATTATAGTATGAACTATGAAATATACCCTTTGAGACAATGGAAAGCAAGGACAGGATTCTATGTCACGGAGACTATTCCTGTGACTTGTAAAGTCCAGTTTTTATGTTGAGTAAGTTGGCTAGAGGCCAGATATTAATGTCAGGGTCTGAGTCTTTCCAGAAGCACAGTTTATTCTCTGTAAGATTTTGCTTGTTGTCACTGCTTTGTCGTCTTGGTCTCTTTTGTACAGTTAAACATGTCAAAATGTTCTACATCTTTTGTTCTACTGTTAATCAGCTTATTTATATTAAAAACACCTCAATTCTTTGAAATTATTATCCAGAATTTTGTTCTGCAATAACTACACAATTATTTCATTTTACAAAAGTTTAAGTTTTGATTTCACTTCATGAAAAAGAAAAATCTACTTTGAAATGTGTGGTTCTGTTAAATCTGAAAAGTATTTCAGACTAGTGATAGCCTTCTGTGAGTTAGCAATGTTTTGTGTACAAGAGATTGGCTTCCAAAATGCCACATTTTTGAGGTTATAATATTCTTGGAAAGTGGGAGAAAGTATTCACATCAAAGAAGGCATTTTTATTACATTGGATTACGCAAGACTTTGGCCAGCCTCCTTAGCTTCATCTGTTTAAGGGTTCATTTTCGCTTGTTTGGCACAAGTCCCAGTAGAGGCCTTCAGAATTGTGGTTAGCAACATGAATGAATTACAAACTGTGGACCAGCTCTTCAGTTCGCAGAGCTGGCTTACTGCCAAAAAGACAGTGCCTTATATGGGGTCAGGGCAAAGCTGTGATTCGTTGAGCCCTGCATTGTATAGAAAACATACTTGTGATGCCTGTTTGCTTTCTTTTAAAATAAAAACAAAACAAAACAGAAAAAGCAGCAGGCTTCCAAGTCTATCAAAATAGGAAGTAACAAAATAGTGTGCGGGTTTTACTAATGACAGAGTTAAGCAATGGAGATATGGCTCTGTGTAGTTAAAATACTAAAGGTAGAAGCTGAACCTTTTGACCTCCTCAGGCAGCCTGTGAGGTAAGAGACTGAAGCATTTGTTAGACATCTGTTGTCTCCCTGCCCTTATTTTCTAAACGGTTTAATAAGATTAAATAACTAGTCATATGTTCACATGGTTACCAGGCCACTGGTTTTGGTATCAAATAGATACTTTGAAATTAAATCATAAGTAGTTAACTTTGAGTTTCAGTGCTCCCTCTCTGAGTTATAACTTTTCAGAAATTGGAATGTTGAAATGGTAAAACAAGAATGAAATTTGCAAAGTCAGGAAGTTCTACTTACATTCTTATGTTGGAGAAAATAGTTGTTGCTAGGTCTATTAAGAAGGAAAGTATTAAGATATTTTATACAATAATTAATTTGTCTTTGTAATTCTTTTCATTTAGGCAAATACCTTATCTGGATCGTCTCTTAATCAGGCATCATCTCATATGTATGGCAATAGATTAAATTCAACTTCATCAATGGCAGCTCTTATAGCTCAGTCTGAAAACAATCAAACAGGTAAGGTCTCAAGAATTTTTAAGTTCTAAAATTCTGTTCCCCTCCACCAAACTGATTTTTACCCCCCATCAAGCTAATTTCATTTGAAAAATCTAAAGATGTGGTTAATAAATAAAATCTAAAGGGGAGGATTGTGTGTGTGTGTACCCCTCCCCTTTTAAATGAAAAGAATTACAGTTGGAAGTAAATAGTATGCTGTGCTGCAAAATCTGTGCCTTTTTTTTGCTGTCTGAAATGTAAATGTTTAAGCAGAGCCATCAGCAGGCAGGAATGCTAGTGTCTCCTGTGACTTTCGTGATTGATGTGTTCAGTGCTCAGTTCTGTGCAATGAAAGTAGCATAACACTGGGCTTTCTGTGAATAGCCTCAGTCTTTATTTGCATAATTCATGAAATTGCATTACACAAACTTGGTTAAAAAAAATCCTGTTAGAGAATCTCTACAGTGTTTAGTAATCCTGTGAATTTTTACCAGTTGACATTTTGTAGCATTTGCCTCTTGTACTATTTTAATGAGCCACTGGATTTGCTTTGTTTCTTTCCACCCTTAAGGATTTGTTGACATGTCCAAGTAGTCATGCCTGTTTGGGGGAAGGGAATGGGTTTAGCAGTTCACCAAGAATGGATCAGTCATGTCTTTACCCTTCAAGGGTCAAAGGTCACCTGACTCAGAATAAGGGGAGGACGACCTTGAAAGAGGCCAGATAGGGTGATTTTATAAGGAACTCACTGTAGGGGAAATACAAATTATTCTTCAAGCTGAGATACTGGATGTCACCTCAGGAATATCTTTAAAAAATTAATTTCTTTTTGCATACAGAATTCTGTATTCCTACTCGTCTTTGTCCATTTGATTATTTAGTGTTACGTGTAATGATCCATGTAACATATATATAATTTTAGTTTTGGTGCATGGCTCTATGTAATACATATGTATTTTATGACTTGTCTTGGAATGTGAAGTGTTAAAATATACAAAGCATAAGGATTTGCTGTGATAAGCATACAGATTAGCTGTCCACAGCTGTGATTCATTACTTTAACCGTAGAAATTAAAAGTGGCTGAGGGGAGGGTACTGCAAATGGAAACCACGCTTCTGTGCTATAAAATTGAAAGGAATGAAAGAATGAACATAATCCATGGCATTCTCCACCCACAAAAAAAACGTGTAGGGACAACGCCTTACATGCCACAGTTCAGCAATTCTAAACTAGCAACATACTAGATCTTCTACATCTGTAGTAACTGCAAAGATAGTGGTAAAGGTTTTATGTATGTTTTAGGAAAAATCAGGGCCAGGGCTTAAAACCTCTCATCTAGTGAGAGTCACTTTATCAGCTGTGAAATATTTACACTGCAGATCAAGATCTTGGAGACAATAGTCGTAGCCTTGCTGGCAGAGGAAGCTCACCCAGAGGAAGTCTCTCACCAAGGTAAGCATAATTTGCACTGCNAGAGTCACTTTATCAGCTGTGAAATATTTACACTGCAGATCAAGATCTTGGAGACAATAGTCGTAGCCTTGCTGGCAGAGGAAGCTCACCCAGAGGAAGTCTCTCACCAAGGTAAGCATAATTTGCACTGCAAAGTATCAGCAAAGGAAACATTTTGAGATTTGGAAACTTCTTTATCTCATATCAGCAGGGCTTACATTTGTGAGGCTATAAAATCATTTTGTAGATAAGAGGCATGTCTGGACAGTTAAGAAGAGTGATTCTAAATTAATTTGAATATTAAACATGTGGTTAGATTTCTAAGCTTTATAAAAGACATAGCCTTTTCTTGGATCTCTAATAAATTTGAGATCTCTTGTATATTTAGCTGCAGGTACTATTAATGTGTTAACTTGGATAATTCTTTTTGGTTATAGAATAGTCTTAAGATCTCTTAAAGCTGCAGACCAGGCTTTCAACTTTGGGGTCCAGTTTTAGCGCTGTTGTGGGCTATGTACTTAACCCTTTAGTCTCCAGTTCCTAATTCAGTAAATGAAGTTCTTATGACTTGTCTTTAAAATCCCTCTAAAATTGTTTAAAATTGTTTGAAACAAAGTACAGCAAATATACTTGTTCTGTGAAATTACCTTGGATATTATATAAGAGAGCTCAGATATCATTTATAATATTAATATATATGTCAGAGTATTCTTGCTAACAGGACATGTTTTTATTATTTAATAGGCTGTATTTTTATTAATTTTATTCCACTCTCAACTTCTATACCGTTTTCTAGTTGTGTTCTTTCTGTTCTCTAATTTTGTAAACTCCACCTCAAGCGTGGTATTAGATTGGGTGAAAATGGAGCAGGTGGAAGAAGAAACCCACTTAAAAATATCTTTTCAACTATGAAAGTTTAGCAATTTTATTTAAAAATTTTATATAGTGACTACCATGAATATATATAAGCAGTGTTGCTTATATATTTATTATTTATTGGGGGGAATGTCTGCTAAGGAGCATTTTTAACGTTAGAGAGATTCTCCCAATAACCTCTAATGTAGCTATTTTCTAGTGGTGCATCAGTAGTTCCTTTTTTCCTGTATGATCCTTGGTTGAAATAAGGGTCGCATTGTTTTTCCCAGTTAAACTCTTCTGAAAATTAAATATTATTTTGAAACTAGGAGTCTGAAGTACACAGTCAAAACATCATCAGACCAATCTGTAATTTATGCTGTGCTACTTCTGTACTGTTTTATTCTTTTTTTCCCCAAAGGAGAAAGTTAATGGATTTTTTTTGCTTGTATGTTTAGTGGAAGAAGCATCTCTGTGTTCTCATTATAAATTTAAAATATCATACAGGCAACCCTAAAAATTAGTTAAGATTCCTTAGTGCTATCTTGCTATTGTGTGGTTCTTTGTGTTTCGTTATCTAAATAGGATTTAACACCAAAAAATGGCACTAAATTACTTTTAGCACATATTTCTGAGTGTATATTATTCTTTAAAAATCAGCCTGAAATAAAAGAGCCTAAATTATCCTGGCAATAATGTACTATTTGGGAAGGGACAGGCGGCTGTATGTATAGCACTCAGTGGTTACATGTGGAAGGAATAAAAAGACTCATTTGTTTAACTTCTTGTTTGAAGGGATTTTTGTGGTGACGTGTGTTAGAGCTGCAGCAGAATACCAGCAGGCTGCGAGAGGCCCTGAGCTGCTGCCCAGTTCTGTCGCTCACTAGCAGTGTGTCTTTGGACAAGTCACCAAAGCCCCATCTTGTTTCCTCAAATAGAAATAGAGCCAGGAGGCAGGTTTTAACTTCTCACTAGGTTGGTGTGAAGATAATTATATGGAAATACTTTGGAAACTCTATAGCCCTAATTCATTATGTAATTATAGAGGGCGAAGACCAAAAATGGGCACATTTACGTATTTAAAACAAAAACTGAATGAGAGAACATTACATGTTCATGTTAATGTAAGTGATTTTTGTTTTAGAATATTTAAGTTCTTATCATTTGAAGTACAGATCTAAGAGATGTTAGGAAAAATTCATTTAACTGTACAGTGTGAATCTTTCTAATCCTGTCTTTCTCCCTTTTGTCTTATAAAGTTGCATCAAGTTCTTTTATTGCCAATTTCAGAGATTATTAGCAGTATATTTATATTTTCTAGTGTTTTTTACTTATCCTGTATGCCAGCTATTCCCCCTTGGTTGTTACCATTTGGGGAGGAAGGATGGTAATTACTAATTTTAGAGTAGATTATGGTTTTATCATTTTAGCCTAGATAGCCTGGTGTTAGAAAACTTGTACAGGAGAAGAGTTAGCGTAAGGTGAGAAATGTGAATATACTTCCCTTAGAGGGTCCTCCTCCTGTTTAACCTGAGGATTAATGTTTCCAACAGGTCCCCTGTAAGCAACTTACAGATGCGCTATGACCAACCAGGCAACAGCAGTCTGGAAAACCTGCCCCCAGTAGCAGCCAGCATAGAGCAGCTTCTGGAGAGGCAGTGGAGTGAAGGACAGCAGTTTCTGTTAGAACAGGGCACTCCTAGCGACAGTAAGTATTCGCTTCTCGTCTTTAAAGGAAGAGCAGTAGCTGGGTGGATGGATAGACGAACATTCAGGTGGACAGATGTAGAAGTCACACTTTGTCAAGAATAGCACTGAAATGATGATGTATGTCTTACATAATATGGTGAGAAAGTGTAATGTAGTGGGTTAACAGAACAGAGGCTACAGTTTTACCCCTTGGGCTTGAATTCTGTTTTTACCTGTTATTAACAGTGTGATCTTGGGCAAGTTCCATTTATAGGATGAAAATAATAATGTACCTATATCACAGTATTGCTTTGAGGGTTAGATGACATAAAAGATAAAATGAACATTGCTGGCTTGTAGAATTCACTGGTTCTTATTACTTTTTATAATTATTAATATTAAAATATTAGTACTTTGTTTCTCCATTCTACTTTGTTCTAATCAGTTAAGTTTTACTAAAAATATGAGCTGTAGCTTCTTTTAGCTTAATTGTTTGAATAAAACTTGCTCACCACTGCAGAATTTATTTTAAAAAATGTGTAGACCTAGTCAAGTAAGGCCAACTCTCTTGATTTTATAATTTGGATGAGAAAGAATAAATACTAAGTTATATATACATTATACATATACTATATATTTACATTTACTTGCTAAATTATGTAGTGTCTAAATATACGTATTTAGTATCTTTACAATTTTAAGTATCTGTCTGATGGAAATAATAGATGTTTTATTTTAATTTTTTTCTAATAATTTGAGGGGGTTTATGTAAGCTTTTGGTTTTTTATTTTTTAAAACAAAACAAAATATTTTGCTTATTATTAGACAGGTGCTGTAAATTTGCTATTTTTATGAATGGTGCTCTTTACAAAAAATGCTAATTGTGGGAAAATTCATGCCGGGATAATCCTTTAAACATGATAGCTGGAGGACAGGTTTAGCTTAGTCTTATTGCATCTCATTTGGGTACACTGAGGGATCTGTGTGGGATCTTGAAGAGGAGGGATAAAAGTTAAATCCTTGGGAAATGACCATATGTGTCTTTACCAGTAGAATTGTGTCTTTTGAAGGCCCTGAGGGCATGTTAAACAAATACAACTTTTTAATACGTAGAACTTTAAAGTGTCCATCATCATGGCATCTCTGCTGTCCGTTGAGAGGTCCGAACTGTGGCAGGGATGGAAAAAGTATTTGAGGTGGTGAAACAAGACAGCCTGTGAGCAGAGGACGCGCCTTTCCTGGGAGCCAGGAGTAGGGCTTTGGTGCGCACACACTGCTCCCTGCTGGGCATGTGTGGATCCGCAGGTTGAGCGGCTGGGCTTCCTCGTCCAGTGTTTTACCAAACAACAAACAAATGCTTGTGCTCTTTATTTGTGTCGAAGGATATTGGTGTGTGTGATTCTTTGCCCTTTAACAAATGATTTTAATGAAAAATCATGGTGGGCACTTGGAATTTTTAATTAGGTTTTTATTTTGATGAAAATCAAATGTTCTTGTGATTTTTATTTGAGGATGGAAATTACCTGAACTAGGTTTGGGTTTTTTTTGTTAGTGGCAACAGAGTTTCTACACAGTACATCTTGGAACAATATCCCTTTATGCTTATATAGGTAGAAATATATTACTGTATATTTGTATCTGCATATAAATTTAGAAACAGAACCTAGTCACTTAGAAATGCTTTACAGTATTTCTACTTTTCTGTTTTATTCCTAAAGTTATTGACACAAGTCCAATAAGTATCTAGTCCTGTGTGTGAAATTGTGTTTTCAAATCTCTGCTAGTTTTAGGGATGCTGAAGTCATTACATCAACTTCAAGTAGAAAATCGAAGATTAGAGGAACAGATTAAAAACTTGACTGCCAAAAAGGAACGCCTTCAATTATTGAATGCACAGCTCTCAGTGCCTTTTCCAACAATAACAGCAAACCCCAGCCCATCTCATCAAATGCATGCATTTTCAGCACAGAATGGTAAGTATGAATTTATTGTGGATCTAAGGACAGTAGGATAGACTTTTCATTTTCCTTTTCATAATAAGTGAATAATAAGTGGTCACCAGTTATATGAAGATGTAGAAAAGGAATAATAGGTTATTTTAGAGGAGCATAAAGAATCCTGTTCAGTGTTCAATTTGAATTTGCTCTAACATCTTTAGTACAGAGCTTAATGATAAAATTTAAGTATATGATGATATCTATTGATTTAAAGCCATGATATTCAATAGAGAGATAGATTTTTTCATTCAGATTGATCTTAAGAATAGCAAGGCTTAAAATTTAAGTGTTTCTGATGTGAGCTTCAGACTAAGCTTTTAGACAAACCTTTAATTTTACATGTAATGTAATTTAACAGGTAAATAAGTTTCTTTTTGTCTTTTTTCTTTCTAGCTCCTACTACTGATTCCTTGAACAGCAGTAAGAGCCCTCATCTAGGAAACAGCTTTTTACCTGATAATTCTCTTCCTGTATTAAATCAGGTAATTTTGGTATGGTTAATTTCATTTGTGTGTTTTAATTTTAAACCGTTTTGCTATGTTGTTTACAACTTGGTTCCTATTCTTTCTTACGTTAGGACTTAACCTCCAGCGGACAAAGCACCAGCAGCTCATCTGCTCTTTCTACTCCACCTCCTGCTGGGCAGAGTCCAGCTCAGCAGGGCTCAGGCGTTAGTGGAGTTCAGCAGGTCAATGGTGTGACAGTGGGGGCACTGGCTAGTGGAATGCCGACTGTAACATCCACCATTCCTGCCGTGCCTGGAGTGGGTGGAATAATTGGAGCTTTGCCAGGTAACCAACTGGCAATTAATGGCATTGTAGGAGCTTTAAATGGGGTTATTCAGACCCCTGTCACAATATCCCAGAACCCTACTCCCCTCACCCACACAACTGTACCACCTAATGCAACACATCCAATGCCAGCTACACTGACTAACAGGTAAGAAACTTAAGTATCTTTTGCAGTTTTTAGAGCAATGGTACCAAGCTATCCATGCTTTAGTTAGGGATGTTTTAATGTGTCCCTTATAGATGTGCTCTAAGAAAGTAAAACCCACAAACTAAATATATTATGCCAGGAGCCATTTATTTTTGACACTTTAGTAATTCAGATTAAATACAAAGTTAAATCATTTTTAGTAACAAAGCATAAGCATTAAATATATTCTGTACTGAAAATTTCAGTCTTGATCTGTAATGTCTGTTTTAAATGCTATTTTTCTTAACCTCATGTATCAAAAATTCTGGAGCAAAGTAATACTGTAATGAAGATCACATATGAATGTTGGTTTCTTAAAATTCAGCTATGTAATTTTGTTAGCTTTGTAATCAAAGATTTTGATATAAGATGAAGGTCAAATATTTATCTTGAATTTCCAGGGAGTGAGACTTGCTGTTTCATTGTGCTGGAATTTCATTTGAATGGCAAAGCTGTGTTGTTATTGCACATACTTTTAAGGAATAAATCATTTTAAATGGATTTATAGTGGATAGTAGTAAACTGTTTCTTCTGGCTCTCTTTTCGTTGGTGCTTAATTTTACTGACAGTTGGGACCATAAAAAAAGTTTAAGTAAAATCAGTTAGTAGTATGTTTGGATTCTTTGTTTGTTTTAATCTGTGGGTTAAATTATCCTTGAATGATCGAAAATAAAGTATTACATGTGCATACAAATTTTTATTCCATTAAACAACTTAGTACCTGCTTGGTTTACAATAAAAAGGGAACCAAAACATTTATTGACCATGTGAATTCATAGTTACCTGTATATGTGCAGAGAGAGAGGAAGAAGAGATTTTCACATCGTTGTTTTTCAAAAAGTGTTATGGTTAAAAACTTGACTTGTTAAACTTATTAAACATCAAATTGCGAAGTTCTTTCATTTTACATTAAGAAAAAAAGAGATTTACAGTAGAAAGTAAGAATTTTCATCATTTTTCAGTGCCTCAGGACTAGGATTACTTTCTGACCAGCAAAGACAAATATTTCTTCATCAACAGCAATTCCAGCAGTTGTTAAATTCGCAACAGCTCACACCAGTAAGTTCTTCCTTTTGATAATATTTGATCTTTATTAGGAGCAAGTGATCAAAGTTATAATAAGTATTCAGTGTGTAGGTATAGATCACCCACTTTGTGAAGTGACATGGTCTAGTCTATGATACCTGGTGTGATATTAATTATATGGATTCATTAATAGGTATTAGAACATTATTGTGCTGCTCTGGTAGGCTCTGGTGAACAAGACTTGCCTTTTCATGTAGCTTCATTCTGATAGGGGAGATGGACATTAGATACATATTTTTTGATAGTGATGAGTACTAGAAAGAAAAATGAAGCAGGATAAGGGAATAGAGGACAATGCGGGGAGAGCCATGGTATATAGGATGGTCCAGCCACTGAGCAGATGACTTTGAGCACAGATCCGAATAAAAGGTGAAGGAGCATGACTTTCTGACACAGAGGTAGAAGAGAATGTGCACTCAGGGTCGAGGGACTAGAGCACCTGTGCTGCATAATGGGGCCAGTGAGGAGGAGAGCAGGCAGACGTGGGCTGCAAGGCCATGGACGCTTTGTTTGGCTGTCCATGGAATGGGGTTTAAATTTATCCTAAGTGTGATGGAAAGCCATTGGTGATTTTAAAAAAACAAAAAACCTTTCTTTGTGGAAATAAACATTCAGTTATACCAGTGGTAGAGAGTATGGTATACCAATTGCCTAGCTTTTATAATTATCCCCATTTAAAAGTCTTTTTCATATATCCTCATTTTTCCTTTCGGGATTTTAAAGAATAAAGTGTAGGGTTTTGAACACAATAGTGACATGACAATAATTTACATTTTAAAACATTAGTTTAGCTGCTGAATGGAGAGTAGTGTGTGTGTGTTGCGGGGAGCAGGGCTCTGGGGGTGGTCCAGGTGCTGCTGATTTATGAGAGCAAGATTAACATGGTGAAACTGTCTAAAAATATGTATTTTGAAGATAGAGTCAACAAGACTGGTTTGTTGGACATTTACTTGGATGATGACTCTTACTGAGATTTGGAAGATTAGGAGGAACACCNAAAAAAAAAAAAAAACAGCAACAGAATTCCTGGCAGCCTCAGCACATCATTCCTAGCACTGAACAATCGCCTTGAAAACGTCAGAGCAGCAGCTTCACTCGGGAAATATATACGTGGATGCCAACTTCCTCCTGAGCACTCTGGGGCACTTACACATGCGTGGAGGGTGCTGTGGAACACCTGGGCCTGAGGACTAGCTCCTGATGATCACTGCTTCTGAACCTAGCGTTCTCTGGCCTGATGGGAGCCTCGAGTTTCCACACTCACAGACCGTGCCCACAGGAAGGGTATCCTGTGCACACGGGCCAAGCAGTCTTGTGACTACTGGGAAAAAAATAATGCCAAGAGGCTAGTAATTCAACTAAAGGAATGTATTGCACCACAGTTAAAATGAACCTTACTAAAATACCACGATACCGAAAACCGTGTTAAATCCTCTTATATAAGAAACTCTTTTTACGGAACTCGTCTACTATGCAATCAGTCCCTTAGTGACTGGGACTGAATCCACAGGTGCAGGGTTTCTGATTACACCTGTGCATCCCTTGGAACAAAGGTACTGACAATCTACCTCTCCATGCCAGAAGCACACGGATGATGGCTCCCAGACCCAGCACCTCACCCGGGGAAGTGTTATAGGGGCTTGAGAAGCTCAGACTGAAAAAAAAAACAAGCATCACTCAGGGCCTTGGGCCACATCAGGCCTTCAGCCAAGCACAATAACCTGTGTCCCATGTGACATTAAAGCACTAAAGGAGCGCAACACTCTGGCACCCAAGACCACAGCCACCTGGAGTCCGTGCATCAGAGCCTTAGCTTTCCTGAGGCCCCCCTGGAGTCCGTGCATCAGAGCCTTAGCTTTCCTGAGGCCCCCAGCGAGACACAGCTAGAGACCTGGAGTGGGAGAGAGGGTCTGGCGCAGTGTGCAACGGCAAACCCAGGCCGCAAGGAAATGGCTAGGACAAGGGGGCCAGCCTGTGGGGAGGGACAGGGTCGTGATTGGGAAGAGCACAGGAGAGCTTCCAAAATGTCGCTTTCTTGGTCTGGGCGATGAAAACATGTTCACATTGTGAACATCTTTGTGTTATGTACTTTGATGAAAGTGTCCAGCTTTTTAAAAAGGCGCCTGAGATATAAAACGATACAAGAGGACCAGGCTCCAGCTCTTGGGATCACACATCCCTGACGGACACCTGGCTGATCAGGCTAAGCGCATGTGACAACCAGATCTATTAGCAATGCTCCCACTGCTGGCCACACACCCAGGAGCAGCATCTATTGTCTTCAAGGTTCTCCACACTCCACAGCTCAAATGTACTGTGGCACTTTATGAGCAGAAGAGAACATATGAAGATGGGAATTACCGAATTACCCACAGTTGATGGATTACAATAAACCACTGTTTTATCCACTGGGGAAAAAAAACGTCATAGAGAAGAGAATGAAACAAGGGTAGACAGCAGATTGGAAAAGACTAGTTCAGGGAGGACACACCCTGAGTGCGCTCGCTGGTCTGTGCCCCNGTTTTTTTTTTTCCTTTGGATGTGTTCCCAGAAGTGAGATTGCTGGATCAGATGGCAGCTTGATAATAGTCATCTAACAGGCATGAGGTGATAACTCATTGTGGTTTTGATTTGCATATCCCTAATGATTTAGTGATATTGAGGAACTTTTCAAATGACTTTTTATGTATCTGTTGGCCATTTGTAGGTCTTCTTTGGAAAAATGTCTGTTGCAGTTCTTTGCCCATTTTAAAATTGGATTTTTTTCCCCCTATGGAGTTGTATCAGTTCTTAGTATATTTTGACTATATTAATCCCTTATCAGATAACATGATTTACAGATATTTTTTTCCCATTCTGTAGGTTGTCTTTTCAGTTTGTTGTTATATCTTCTTGATGGATTGACCCCTTTTTCGTTATATACTGACCTTTGTCTCTTTTTAGTTTAAAATCTGTTCTGTCTGATAAATAAGTATAGCAACCTCTCCCTGCTTCTTTTTGGTTACTTCTGCTTGAGATGTCTTTTTCCATCCCTTCACTCTCAGTTAAATATCTCAAAGACTAAAGCAAATCTCTTGTAGGCAGCAGCATATTGTTGTATCATTTTTAAAAAAATCCATTCAGCCATACTTTTACTTTTATTGGAGAATTTAATCTATTTTTGTTTACAGTAGTTATTGGTAGATATGGACTTAGATTATGGCCACTTTGTTGATTGTTTTCTGGCCGTTTTGTAGACCCTTTGTTCCTTTTTCTTTTTCCTGTTGTCTTGTTCTCTGTTTTGAGATCTTTGGGGATCAATATGCTTTGACTTCTCCATCATTTTCTTTTTGGTATAATTACTACAGATGTTTCTCATGTGGTTACATGAAAATTATAACACACCCTATTTTAAACTGATAACTAAATTTACACAGCTTAAGTCCTAAGCTTCACCCTTTTACTTCTCCTCCCTACACATTTTACTGATGTTACAGTTTACGTACTTTTCATATTGTGTATGTGTTTTTCCATCCCTTCACTCTCAGTTAAATATCTCAAAGACTAAAGTAAATCTCTTGTAAGTAGCAGCATATTGTTTGTATCACTTTTTTTTTAATCCATATAACAGATTTTTGCAGTTACGGTTCTTTTTACTGTTTGTTTTTTAACTTTGAGTTGTAAGTGAATTATGTGCCACCATACTGTATTACAGAATCTACTTTTGAATGTATGTTTACAAATAGCAGTGAATTTCATGCTACCTTCCTTTATTTTTATGATGTTAGTTAGCATCCTTTTACTTCCACTCAACTCTCTGTAGCTTTTCTTATAAAGCATGTCTCCTGGTGATGGACTCCCTCATCTTCTGCTTGTTCAGGAAAATCTTTATCCTTCCTTCATTTCTGAAGGACACTTTGGCCGGATACATACACCTTCTTGGTTGACAGTTTTTTACTTTCAGTATTTGGAATGTATCACCCATCTTTCTTGGCCTGAAGTTTCTTTTGGGAAATCTGCTGATAGTCTTAAAAATGAGATTTCCCCTGTATGTAACTTCTCTCTTGTCTCTTCCAAAATTGTTTGTCTTTGAATTTTGATATTTATAATGTGTCTCAGTGTAGCCCTGTTTAGGTTCAACCTGTTTGGGGTCTTTTGGACCTTGTGGATCTGTTCATACCTCTCCCCGGGTTTGGGAGTTTTTAGCATTATTGCTTTGAATATGCTTCCTATCTCTTTCGCTTTCTCCTGAAATTTCCACAATACAGATGTGGGTTCTTTGATTGTGTCCCACAAGACTTTCTTTACAGTTTTTCACTTTTTCCCTTGTGTTCCTCTGACTGGTTAATTTCAAATGTCCTGTCTTCTAGGTCAGGATGATTCTTTCTCCTGCATCTTCATCTTTTTAAAGCTGTTGAATCCTTCAAACGTATTAAGCTCTAGGATTTTTGTTTTTAATGGTTTTTATTTCTTTGTTGAACTTCTCATTTTGTTCATGAATTGTTTTCCTAATTTTGTTTACAGTTTTGTGTTCTTGTAGTTCCCTTAAGAGGATTATTCTGAATTCTTTGACAGTTCACAGATCTCCATTACTGTAGTGTCAGTTTACTTTGGTGATGTCATGTTTATGTGAATTTTTGTGAGTAAATGGGCTTGTCTTCCAGGTTTTACAGGTTTGTTTTGGGAGACACAGCTTTTCACCAGTCAGCTCTGTTGAGGTTTCTGGATGTGTCTGCTGGTAATGCTTGTGGGCAGGTGGGGCCTGCTATATTAGTGTCTGTTTGGGAGCAGCACCACCCCTGCCCAGAGCTCTGAAAGGTGGGAGGGCAGGGGTGGTGGTGCTGCTGAGAGGTCTTGGATAGGGATTCTGGCTTGTTTCGCCCTAGTAAGGCTGTAGGATAGGCTTTGCTGTTGCCTAGGACCTCTGGTCAGGTTTATCCGGCTCTTGAGACTGGGTACTATACACAGTAGTAAGCAGAACTCCGAGTTAGCTTCCCTCCCTGGTGGGTACCGTTGTTTAGGCCTCCTAATTAAATTAGGCCAGACGGCACTGAACCTCCCGGGTGAGACAGAGAAGCACGGGCCGTGCACTAAGTGCCACTGTAAGCATGGCTCTGGGCTCTGGGCCGCCCACATCCCAGGAGGGGAGGTGCTCGTTTTAGGCTCCCTGGGTGAGCGCTTGTTTTTAGCAGTGGATGGGGATACAAATTGGTTCCCTTGCCCAGGCAGAGTGGGAGAACTAGCTCCAAGACTGTAAGGCTCTTGCGTTCTTGACAAGCCCACCTGTGTCTCAAGTCCCCTGGCTGAACAGGGCCACTGGATGTGTTCAGCAGAACTCGGCTTGCCCAACTAGGCTCCAGGGTTGCTGGGCTGTGCCAGCTTCCCTGCGTTGTCTTCACGCTCTCTGGGCAGGTGGGCCGGGGAGCCGCTCTCAGGAGTGGGCGGGGGGTGAAGGTCCGCTGGCTTCCCGGCATCCTCTCTGGTGGGCGGGGCTCTGAGTGAGCTCGCGCCTGAGCGGCGGGAAACTCACTCCAGTCCGGCTCCCGGCCCTGCTTCACTCACTGGGGACTCGCCGCCGCAGGGGAGCGGAGCCACCGAGAGCCACTGCTCCCTCGACTCTGCAGGTAGGAGTTCAGTTGGCCGAGGCTGGTTGTTAGCCCTGGTGCCGTCTCCACCACAGCGGACTAGGCGTTGAGGCCCTCAGATTCCCCTGCTCCTGAGGAGGTGGAGCCGGAGTAGACGTTCCTGTGAAGCATCCCATGATGCCTGGGCGGGGGCTGGATATCCACCTAGGCTCCCTCGGAGGCGCAGGGTGCCTCTGGGTGGCGCTGTGCTGGCCCTGAAGTAGTGGCCGCACTTTATTACTCGTAATAATTAAGGCCAGTGGTGTGGACGGAGCTTCAGCCTCAACCCCTTCCCGCCAGGTCTAGGGTTTTTTAGGGGCGTCTTATGAGGACAGTGAGGTCAGAAGGCCTTCTGTCACCTTCTTGGTGACGTCTGTCTTGTTTGGAGAAGATGAGCTCCTGAAGCACTGGTGCCCTTGGTGTCGGTTGGTTCCAGGAGCCTCTGGGTGCTTCGTGCCTTTTTGTCGGTGCGGTGGTATCTTGGGGTTGTTGAATCTCGGGAGTAGACTCCATGCAGCGTGGAGGGCAAACCACCCTGCGGCCTGCTGGTTAGGTGACACAGAGCGCCTCGCAAACCACCAGTGCAGAGAGGAGGGAATGACCACAGTGGAGAAGACAGGAAAAGAAGGCACATCAGTAAAGCTGTATTCGTACTTGGTAAAAAGTGAGTTCTTTTTTTTACACAGTTAGCTTTAACCAGAGACATTTAAGTTAAAAAGAAACTGGTGGTTGCAGGCTCTCAGTGAGCATCAGAATCACCTGTGGTCCTTGCGGATGGTTAGCCTTTATCTCAGACTTACAGAACCACAGTATACTGATCTGTGTAGAGTATGCTGGTCTGTGTAACTGGGTCCTGGTTGTTAAGTGTTGAGTGCGTAAGGAAAACCGGTTTAGGCTTTTCACTTTATTAAGGAGCACATTTTAGGTTTCTGGTACACAACTGGAAAATAATTATCAGATTCTGGAAAGCCTTGTCCCTCCCAAGACTGAAGACAGGAGCTCATTGGCAGCCTCCTCGGTTTTCACTCTGAGTCATTGACTCCAAACAAAACATCACTGGCCACTCACCTTTTCATTTCTTGTATAAGAAATGAAATATATATTTCATTTATATACTTACACTTTCATTTATATACTTATATATACGTGTAGTCACTTGTTTTGGCTGTTTGTCTTGGTGTGATTCTCCATGCTTTAGTCACTTTTCTAACTTACCTGAGGTTCTGGGCAGCCTAATGCCACCCCCACCAATGGCATGCGCCTGGGCTGCTGCTCCCTGCTTCCCTGTTGTTGGGTTTCATTCTGAGAAGTTTCTGAGCACCTGCTGCTTACTGCCCACCACAGACCCTTGGGAAAGGGTGCTCTGCGTGGACGCAGGGTTCTGTGGGCTGGTTCCCATTGAGACTTCTGTGCAAGTGTGCTCGCTCATGGGGTCAAGAGCAGGCATTGGACATGAGTGCCCAGAAAACAAGTCTCCATGCTGTTTTCTTAAGCTCTCTGTCAGCCAGTCAGAAGATGAGATAACCACTGACTCAGGATGCTCCCCAAGACAGAGTGCAGAGCCTTTGGCATTGTAGGTAGAAGTGCCTTACAACTAAATGGAACTCTGCTTTTAAAAGTAGGGGATGGACTTGTGTTTCGAATGTGAAAGCTCTTCAATGAGACAAATACTATTAACCTTAAATTTACTTAGTGAAAATGAAATATACATTGATGATGCCAAGTTTTGCTATACATTAAAGTAGGCTTTTCCAAATGAAATGGCTGTGAACTTTTGCAAACATTGGGAAACCATTAGATTTTTCAAGTAATTTTACCTTGTTAGGAATTCATGCCATCTGTTCCTCCACTTACAGTCCAATCCCTCACCTTATTATTAGCATCAAAGGAAATGTCTCTTTCTTACTGATAAGTGAATTTTGACAATTCTGTAAGTTCAATAAGGACTTCTGTGAGCTGTCTTTGGTCACAGTTCAGGCTTGGCAAGTTTGTGCTTGGAGACAGAGCCTCCGTGGTGCTGGGACAGCCTCGCGGCTGTGGCCCCTCTCTGGCCCCAGACCCCTGGCTGCTTTGGGCCTGGCGCCCCGCAAGGACGCAGAACTGGGGAAGAGACATACTGCCAATGTTCCCCAGCTTGTACATCCACCTCTGGGTGCTGGCAAGTAACACTGTTAGGTGTTAGGGTTAATACATTTTTAAAGTGACAAGTTATCATGACCACTTTTCAACCAATTGCAAGACTTGGCTCTGCATCAGTTCCCAGGCAGCAGCTGGGACATCTCCCACTCGCCCTTCCCCAGTGGGTGCCGGCGAGGACGCCCTCCCCCTCCACCCCCAGACCCCTGAGAGCAGGGCCTTGGAACTTGTCACTCTCTCCTTACCAGCCCGACGGCACCAAAAAACTGGCGTAATGTTACCGACCAGAGTTCTTGGCTTCCTTAATCATTAGAAATTGATCAGAGGCCAGACAGGAAATACAGGTGAGGCTTTACTGGGGCCCCTCTGTAGCTGGGGAGGTGGAGGAGGGACAAACAACAGGTTCCCTTGCTCCCTCACTGAGGTGGGGTGAGCTTGTTTCTTACATGGGGTGAGAGTAGGGGTATGTCCAGGGATCAGGCTGGAGGGATGATTTACATGGTTTGCCAACCCCTTAAATTGTGTGTGCAGGGGGCATGCATAATACCCTTCTTTTGCTTCAGGAACCCTGTTTTTGTTCCTGGTTCTTCAAAAGTGACAGTTGGGTTTTTTGATCTCTTTGTATCTTTGGGGTCCAGAATTTGTCCTAACTGCTCATGCACACACTCATTTTTAGTCCCATACAGTTTATTTTTTTTTGCTGGAGGAGAGGTGTGTCCAGGTGGACACATGGCAGCAAAGGGTCCCAGGCCTGTCTCCATGGGACTGGAAACTTTTGAAGGTTTCGATGAAATCAGGTGGAGGGTGGGGAAGAAAGGCATGTTTGGGTCCCTTGGGGGGTGACCCCTGAGTAGAATGGGAAACAGCAGAGTGTTTCCACCAAGCAGAGGCTTTTAGGGGCAAGGAATGAACAGACTCCACCGCCAGTTCCAGACTGAAGATGCCTTGTCTTGGTTCTGTTGGAGGACTTCTAACCTCTGATTTCCAGGGAGGGGACCCAGAGGGGCGGAGAGGACGGTACTTGGGGAATCAGGGCACAGGAAGGCTGTCCCCGTCGGGCCAATGCAGACGGTGTGGGTGACAGCTGTGAGGAGGGAGCGCTGGAGGCAGGCCTTTGGGGGCCATGAGATTCAAAAGGCAGGAGGGAGATGAAGCCCCTGCACAGGATCTGAGGAGGAGCTTGGAAGGCTCCCTGTTTTCTTGAATTTACACCCATTTCATTCTGTAAAAACTTGAAGCTGCAGAAAATTGAAAGGTGACACTGCTGGTCATCAGGACTGAAGATCCAACTTGAAATCAGCCCCCTGGTGAAAATGCCTCCTAGATCCAGTGGTTAGCAAAGGTGTGTGGTGACGTGACCGGAAGAAGTTTGGGTGGTGTGAGGGGCAGCTGACAGGACGGGTCACACGGCCAGGCAGCCGGAGGGCCGAGACGCAAGAAGGCACCTTGCGGTTGGCGGCCATGAACACGTTCCGGCTGTGCCAGTCTCTCTGAAGTTTAAAGCAAGACATTCACTTTTTTGCTGATGGAATTAATTTGGTTTTCCTCAAATTGTGATTGATGCATCTGCTGTTTCTCACTTGGCTCACTGAACAAGCAGACGGATTAATTAGGAGATTTTACATTTTTGGCACCGCCACTGCTCTGCCACAGTGATCTTGCTGGTTCTTCCAAAGCAAGTACGGACAGGTGTTTCCACAGCTGAACGTGTGTGTGTGTGTGTTGGTCTGTGAAAAACTAAGGTGCACAGTGGCTTTGCAAACTTGGTGGGGTGTGGCCGCCCGTGAAGGTGGAGTGGGGCTTGGCCCTGGGTGTTCCAGGAGCTCCGGGAAGAACCTGATGTGCCTTCTGGCTGCTTCCCCTCCCGCCCTCTCTGGGCCCTCTGCCCCTTCCCCCACAGTTCTCCTCCTTTCCTGGCTCTGGGAGAAGCCGCGCAGCTGCCCAGCCTGGCGAAGGGCTGGTCCCCGGCATGGGCCTTGCTGCTGTTCCAAGAACTGGCCTCTTCCAGCTGTGGGTCAGGTGGCCTTCTTCACCGCAGTGTGAACCTTTGACACTTTGATTGCAGGCCTCAGTGCTCAGTCTTGGGTTTTACTGGGGACCGAGAGCAGCTCCACGGCCAGGCCCGTGACCTCATAAACACTGGCTCTCCCGCCTGCAGCGCTCTCAGCTTTGTGCTTCTTGAGTTCTTGGAAGTTCTCTCTTCTGATTTATGACCCCTGTTTAACTCCTTCCTCAGAACGGTCCTCCGTCTCTGCACCTCTGGTTCTGGTTTGTTGTCAGTGTCCAAGCTGAGACCAGGAAGGAGGTGTTGGGCGGCCCCTCCTCGCCCCAGGCTCTGCTCCTGGAGGAAGTGGCCCTGTCAGCCCTCTCTCCACCCTTGCTGCTCAGCCCACTGCAGACAGTGGATTTCTCTGCTCTGGGCACTAGTGCTGAGTGGGGAGCGGGGGTGATGGTTGGGAGCTGACTGGTCCCAGGATTAAGGCATGTTTGGGTTCATTGGCACAATGAGATCCTGTCCCGCCCCAGCCCAGAACCCTCCTCTCTCCTGTATGGAAAGACAGCCTTGGGCAAGAGTCCACGTCCAGTGCTTCTACTCCAGTGTTAACGTAATAGGATAAGATCTCACTGTAGCCAAAGAGGAGAGGATTCCATCGGGTTTTCCTATGCCAAGCCTCTTAAAACAGGAGACCAGCTGGGATCAGGTGTCTAGAGGCATCTATCTGTCACTGCAGGAACATCTTCCTTTGTAAGACAGATTGGAACCAAGGTAATTTGGGATAAACAATTTGATATTTTATCTGAAATTCTACAAAACATTTCTTTTTGAGTAACAGAAAACATGACTGTTCATTTTCCTTTGTAACTTAGGACAGGCAAAATAAAAAGATAACTCCCTCAAACATGGAAAATAAGCTTCTGGTTACCAAAGGGAAGGGCATGGGGAGGGATAAATTAGGAGTTTGAGATTCAAATGACTATATATAAAATAAACAAGATCCTACTGTGTAGCTATATTCACTATCCTGCAATAAACCATAATGGAAAAGAATATGAAAAGGTTTATATATATAAAACTGAATCAGTTTGCTGTACCACCAGAAAGTAACACAACATTGTAAATTCGCTATATACTTCATTTAAAAAGATAACCCTCTCATATCTTTGACCATTTCATCTGTAAAAGTAGGATTCCTTTTTAAACTGTACTAATCAAAGATGGGCTTGATCAAGTTAAACTCCTGAAATAATCCAGAGGACAGACACTGAGCTTCTGGCTTCTGACAGGTAGTGACGGCAAGAGATGAGCAGTCAACTTTCCCTGCAGAAGAATTTGGTGTCTTTTCATTTCTGGAGTGGGAGGACTTGGAGGGCTTGAGGAAGGGAGCTGGGCTCGAGGGTCCCTGCCGAGGCTGGGGCGGGGATGTCAGAGCCAATGAAGGGGAGGAGCTGCCTGCTCACCCCACTTCCGGCATGGGGACCGGCTCGCGGTGCTCTTTGGACACGGCTCTTTGAAACACTGGTAGCTTCCCCCTGGGGATCTGATTGCTAAAGTGGTTTCCCTTTTTCTGTTCTACACGAAGCCATTCTTTTTTTTCCCCAGACCAGAGGAAAATAATCGCAGCCGCTCAGTTTTACAGCGTGTTAATTTAGCTCCCTGNAACCGGCCACCGACACCCGCAGCGCGGCCCCAACAGGCGTACCCCCCTGCTCCGGGTTATATACAAAGCACTCACCCCAAAATAGACTTCCCTGTGCACTCGCAAGTCGGTGACCCTCCCACTGAGCACCGCCAGACTCTTCACCCCAGATCCGACACTATCCCACTCACCCGCGGCTCTCTTGCCTCGAGCAGTTCTGTCAAAACTTTGAGCCTGGTCGATTTCATAACCACAAGTGTGTCCAGGACTGGAGGAGCTCGGCTCGCCACGATCTCCACCCACCTCAGCTCGTGCGGACTGCTGGCCGCGACTCTGGCCCCAGCGCCGTCGGTGCCAACGTCCCGGCTGCAGCCTGCACAAACGCACAGAGGGTGGTGCGCTTTGGCGAGCAGCGCGAGGGGTAGAGGCGCACAGCCGGACCACCTCCTCTCTCGTGCCTTTTCCCCGTGCAGCCTGGGACCTCTCCTCGCTCAGCAACCGAGCCTCTGCAGTTCCTGCCCCAGCCTGGCTGACTGATGGTGTCAAACAGAAACGCTCGCAAAACTTCTAAGACTTGAACAAAACTGGATTCGGAGGAAGCCCCTCCAGGCACCGCAAACACGGGTGGGTGGAGGCGCCAGCGTGGGGTAGTTCGCCTGTCACCCCTAACTCCCTGATGCCCCCCCCCGCCTCCACTAACTTACAGAAACACACACACATACACATGTCCAGAGCGTGGATCGGGTTACAACTACCCACCAGCTGAAAACAACTTCTTGGCGAGGAGGAGGGGCGCACCGCCAACCCCCAAGTCACCAGGACAAAAATTATCAGTGTAAATACGTAAGACAGATTCCCNGGATGGCATCATGGACTCGATGAACGTGAGTCTGAGTGAACTCCGGGAGATGGTGATGGACAGGGAGCCATGGTGTGCTGTGATTCATGGGGTCGGGAAGAGTCAGACACGACTGAGCTACTGAACTGAACTGAGTATGAAAACGCGCACACACACACACACACACACACACACACACACTCGTTCTCATATGCAGACCTCACTAGAGGGTGAAATATCACTTCCTATATTCTTTCCCAGGCACAATCACTTCGGATAACACCATTCCCCTGTCTCTTCCATCTCTCATTCTGTTCTCCTTTCTATATAAATATATGTTCTTATATTTCCCATTGAAAAACAGAATAAAATTAAGCAAAACTATTCAAAACAAGCTCAAACAAAATTCATTCCTTCTAACCTGCCTTCTGTTAAAGATTCTGACATTTCTTTTTTTTGATATTAGTTCTAGAAGGTCTTGTAGGTCATCATAGAACTGTTCAACTTCAGCTTCTTCAGCATTAGTGGTAGGGGCGTAGACCCGGATTACTCTGGTATTGAATGGTTTGCCTTGAAAATGAACAGAGATCATTCTGTCATATTTGAGATTNCATTTCTTTTTTTTGATATTAGTTCTAGAAGGTCTTGTAGGTCATCATAGAACTGTTCAACTTCAGCTTCTTCAGCATTAGTGGTAGGGGCGTAGACCCGGATTACTCTGGTATTGAATGGTTTGCCTTGAAAATGAACAGAGATCATTCTGTCATATTTGAGATTGCACCCAAATACTGCATTTGAACTCATCTTTCAGTGTCATATCTTTTTGTCTTTCCATACTGTTCATGGGTTCTCAAGGCAAGAATACTGAAGTAGTTTGCCATTCCCTTCTCCAGTGTATCCTGTTTTGTCAGAACTCTCCACCATGACCTGTCCGTCTTCCGTGGCCCTACATAGCATGGCTCATAGTTTCACTGAGTTAGACAAGGCTGTGATCCATGTGATTAGTTTGGTTAGTTTTCTGTGATTGTGGTTTTCCTTCTGTCTGCCTCCTGATGGATAAGGATAAGAGGTTTGTGGAAGCTTCCTGGTGGGAGAGACTGATTGCTGGTGGGGGGAGAT
>SJYV01035587.1:138524-316547 GCA_006410875.1 Neotragus pygmaeus
CCATCCCCAGTTGAGACTCATGGGCTGTTGCCCGAGGACTCAGTTCATGGAAACAATGACCTGGGGCTGGTTCTCCACTGCTCTTCTTAACGTCTCAAGTGGTCCGGGCCCTCACAGCACCAGAGGTGGGCTGACCTGGGCCACATGTGTCCTGCTCAGGCTAGGTTACAGAGCCAGTGCCACCCAAGCCTGCTCTGGGAACCTCATTTCAGTCATTAGAGAAAAACCATGTCTGTATGGATATTTTATCAGATCACCTCCCTGAAATGTGTCCTGGTGATCTTAATGGTTTTTAAGTCTAGGCAGTTTGTACTTTAGCAAACTAATTCCAAGTTCTGAGCAAATGACATATTTAAAAAGGAGTGCACAGCTGATGGTGACGGTTCATTCAAAATTAACAGCACAAAATAGTGACTTTTAACTTGGATATTAAAAAGTGAGACCCAAAGTCATCATATCCTAAAAACATTGCTTATGTGTTCTCTGCAAATTCTATAGTTGGGGATGTATTTCTGCAAATCACAGTTTATTACCTATGTCCGTGTGCATCTAGACATTTTTTTAAGATACATATAATGTATCCATATCTTATAATTACATATATTAATCTACATATTAATACATAGAGTTAAGATAACCCCACATTACTACTAACTAGCTCAATGCACCAACCAGGTTTTCTTCTTCCCAAAACACCAGCATCCTGCTACTCATCAACTGGTGTGATCTTTGGTCAAAGAAACATTGTGTTTTAATTCTTACACATTAGTGCACTCATGTTCCTTCATACATTTGCCTGACTGTTAGAAAAGCACTATTCTGTTTGTCCCCAGGAAATTAAGCTTTGCAGTGATGAGAGAGAAAATAATCTATAAAATATCCAAATCTGTTTTTCTGTTAACACAGTATGTTTAAACAATGTAGCACAACGTTTATTTTAATTTTTTAATTTTTTTTTTCACTAAGGCACATGACGTATAGAAATACTGAGGTACAAAATGTAAATTTCTGCATAAGATTTTAAAAATAATCCTTTTGGAAAATGGAGGTAAACAACATCTTCCAGAGGATTCAGCTCCTAGCTTGTTTTTTCTTTTGAACCAGTTCAACCAGCAGCTTGTATCTGGTGATACAGTCTTCCTGGAGAGAGAGAAAGAGGGGGTGGGGTGACAGTTACAATCAGCGTGCCCCTTGCGGGGTTAGCCTGCCCTGCCCAGTCCTGACCACGGGCTGGCCTGTTGGCCTGGACCTCCCAGAGCATGCCCTGCTCTCCTCGGGTGTGCCCCGGCACCAGAGGGTCTTCCAGCCCTCAGGCTGCAGAACTGGCAGCTTAGGACCCAGCTGCCTGTCGCTGCCACTCCTTGGGGTAAAGACCCTGATGAAGCTCGGAGCGGCCTCGCTGCTCCCTTGTGTATTTCCAGAACCATCTCTGTTTCTGTTCAGAAACACCCCGGAGGCACCGTAACCCTTCACTAACTTAAGGTCATGTGGGAAACCAGGTCACTGGTCTGTGGTCTGCTGCAGGTGACTTTGTCAGCTGTCCGGGACAGAGAACGAGTGTTCACTCTCCTCCTGGGGTTTTGGCTTTAGCAGTGTTCTAAGAGAAACATCTAACAAGTGCCTTTTATGCATCCCCAAGGACCACCTGCCTAAAATATCAGCCTTTTCCTAACTATTCTGCCCCTGGCAGAACCAAGCATGAGATGTGGTGCTTAGCGGCCCAGCGCTCCACTGGAGGACGCAGGGGCTCTGAGCAGCAGGCCTGCTGGGGCAGCGACGGGGGCCTGGCTCCCCTCTCAGGCCCCAGTCACCCAGTGGCTTGCGGGCCACTTCCGGGGAGTCACCCAGGGGCAGTGAGCCAGCAGGGGTGGGTGAACCTCCCCTGGACCTGGTTCTGATGTCAGGCTTAAAGGGAAGGAACCCTTGCAGGACATTCCTCCCTGAAACAGGACGGTTTCCAAACCCTCAAGGCAGTGAGTTTGATCATCCCACCCCCAGGAATGCAGCTCCTTCATTCATCCCACCTGTAAATGCCTGTATACCCACAAATGCTAGAGGAATTCAGGAAAAATCATTTCTTCTGGCAAATCAGTTGGAGGGGCTAGGAAGGAGCTGCGTTTCTTAAACAGATCAACTGCTAATGGTTTATTTTTCTCCTCAGGAATTCTCAACTTCATTATTTTAAAGGAGTTAAACTCGACCTATATACATAGGGGCATCTATGGCCACAAGCTAGATTTTCCAACACTGAATTTCAATTAAAAAAAAAAAAGTAAATATCAGTGTGCCCACAGGCTACTGAGTGGTGGGCACAGGAGGCAGCAGAGATTGGCTCTTTTAAGTTCTCAGTGTTTCTGGTGTCTCAGACAAAGGGTGTGGGTACGAGGAAAGAAGCCCAGGAGACTGTGTATGAGGTAGGGCCAGAGTTGAGAAGATCACATGGGAGGCTCCGCGCTGAAGCGGGGTCGGGTGGGGGCTGCCGCCCGCTCTGAGCTGGTGTCGGGGAACCCTCTGTGGAAGTGTCTAAGGAGCTGTAAACGGGGCGGACAGCAGTGCAGGGACAAGCTGGATCCTGGTCCTGGTGTCCACCTGTCAGTCCCTCCCCCGGCCCAGCCCCCACTGGCAGAACGAAGGCTCCAGAAGGTCGGCAGTATTGTCACGGGGAACTTTATGTTCTGTGCGTGGGGTTTTCGATGAGAAAATATAACTGGTCGCTGTAATGATGACACTTAGACTCTCGACCTCATTTATGCTCAGTCAGGTGCACAGATTCACACACAGTCAGAGGCTGCCTACTGGAAGGCAGCCCGCAGGGGAAGGACGGGCTGGATAGAAAGGATAGGAGGAGGCGTGAGATGAGGGACGGGCAGGTGGGGCCACAAGCCACTTCCCTGTGTCTGGAGCCCCCGGAGGCCCTTCCGGGCGTCACCCACCTTGCTCTTGGACGGGACACACTTGGCTATCTTGTCCCAGCGGTCAGAGGATCCCCTCGGGTACTGCTGCAACGCTAGTTCCAGAAGCTTCTGTTGGTTCTGAGTCCAGGGGTCCTCGGCGGCGCGCGCGCACCTTCTCTGCTGGCTCTCCTCGTCACTGGACTGCTGCTCGGACAGGCCGAAGTCCTTCTGCCTCTTCCCCCGGACGCGCTCCTCCGGCTCGGGGGGCCGGGATGGCCTCCGCCTCCGCGGCCGGCTCTCCTCCGCGGCCTCTGCCCCCGGCTCGGCCGCCGCCTCCTCCTCCGTGGCCGACTGGGCCTCTTCCCGCTGGGTGATGATGCTGTCCGGCAAGGCTGCGGCGGGCCTGGGGTTCTGAGCTGTGGATCTGAGTTCGGAGAGCCTGACCATCCCTGTGTGGAGGGACACATGGGGAGAGGCAAAGTCGGTTCAGGGAACAAGAGCAGCGGTGGTGTGGCCACCGCAGCAGACAGTGGTAGGGCATTTTGCGTGTATCTTACTGAACGTTCCCAGTATTCTAGAAAGACAGCCATCGCTACCCCAGTTGTACAGGGGAGGGACGTCACCCTCGGCAGCCGCAGAGCTGGGATCCAAACTCGCTTCTGTCTGATTCTGGGCCATGGTCCTTCCACCACTCTGAGGAACAGGGGCCTCCAGAGTCGGCTGTGATCAGAGGAAGTGCAGGGACTAACCACCTACTTTCTAGGTTAGGAAGGATGTTCTTCAGGACCCAGGGTTGCTGCTAACTCCACGAGTGTCAGAAGACTGAATGTCAGACCCTTCACTGGGCTCGCTGACTGCCTGGGGCCCTGTGCCACCTCAGAGACCCCCCAAATGTTCAACCACGATTTTCCTGCCCTCCTCACATACTCCTGAACCCCTCCCCTACTCTCTAGAAAGACCTGTCCACGGCCCACCCAACTCCCCACTGCCTTTTAAAGAGCATGTTTCTGGAGACCGTCTTGGAGGGGAGCATCTGTCACGGAACACTGCTGGTCCCTGCCTTCACGCCAGACCAACAGCTGTCCCGGTGGGAAAGCAATCGAGAATGCCCTGCCCCATGAGCCCTTAGCATCCATGCCCTGTCCTCCCCAGGGAGACGTTTCCAGATCTCAGGGTTTGCTGGTTGCTGGCTGGTTACATCGAGTACAGGGACCTGTATTTAAGTAGAGTTGGAAGGTTGAAGACGCACTTCTTCCTGGTTTCAAGCACACAGTATGGGGTGCTTATAAAATTCCATTTAGTCTTTGAGAAAATGGATTCTGAAAAACAGATTCTTGGGGAAGCTGCTTGATCTCTTCTCAAGGATGCTCTGTGTGTGCGGTGGCAACTGTGGTCAGTGTGGGAAAATGGGATAGACTTCTTTCCCATGTGTCCCCTCCCCTAGCTCCCCCCATACTAAAGAAGAACAAGGTTTCTACAGCTCCTCAAACTTATTTAAGTACATCTTAGCACCACTGTGTGTGCAGGGCTGGACTGGCTGGTGGGTGACTGTAAATGGACCCTTTTTTAGAGAGATGACCAGTAGAGTTCATTGGGCACAACTATCATTTTTAAAGCAGTTGTGAAAGGGGCGTTATTTTGAAGACATGGCTTGAGGTTACTGGGATGGAGTGGGTGCTGACTCACCTGGGGAGCAGGTAACTGAATCCTTCAGTTGCTTGGCTTTGGTTGTCACCTGTTTCAAAATATAAAAGAGAAAAACTGACTTTCCACATGTTTACTGTAGGTGAAGTCACCTATTTCATACAAGGTCCGTGTGAAGGAACAGAGCTTATTGAATCTTAGACCTGGATGGACCCTCAGTGATCAGCTCAGTCCATTCTTTCTAACCAACAGAAAACCGAAGCTCAGAGAGATTAAAGCAATTGTTCCAATTGTTTAATCAAGTGGCAGAGTCAGGACAAGAACTCAGTCCATTCAGCCCCCTTATACAAGGCTGCTTCTGAAGATGAGCTAGTTTTCAAACTCATACGAACACATCATGTTTTTTAGGTACAGTTTCCTGAAAGAGTATCTTTTTTCACTGGAGACTGTTATACCAATGAGTATTATGAACAGTGGAGAGATTTACTCTTCAGCTAATATAGAAGTCTGTCTNGCGACGGGGGCCTGGCTCCCCTCTCAGGCCCCAGTCACCCAGTGGCTTGCGGGCCACTTCCGGGGAGTCACCCAGGGGCAGTGAGCCAGCAGGGGTGGGTGAACCTCCCCTGGACCTGGTTCTGATGTCAGGCTTAAAGGGAAGGAACCCTTGCAGGACATTCCTCCCTGAAACAGGACGGTTTCCAAACCCTCAAGGCAGTGAGTTTGATCATCCCACCCCCAGGAATGCAGCTCCTTCATTCATCCCACCTGTAAATGCCTGTATACCCACAAATGCTAGAGGAATTCAGGAAAAATCATTTCTTCTGGCAAATCAGTTGGAGGGGCTAGGAAGGAGCTGCGTTTCTTAAACAGATCAACTGCTAATGGTTTATTTTTCTCCTCAGGAATTCTCAACTTCATTATTTTAAAGGAGTTAAACTCGACCTATATACATAGGGGCATCTATGGCCACAAGCTAGATTTTCCAACACTGAATTTCAATTAAAAAAAAAAAAGTAAATATCAGTGTGCCCACAGGCTACTGAGTGGTGGGCACAGGAGGCAGCAGAGATTGGCTCTTTTAATTTCTCAGTGTTTCTGGTGTCTCAGACAAAGGGTGTGGGTACGAGGAAAGAAGCCCAGGAGACTGTGTATGAGGTAGGGCCAGAGTTGAGAAGATCACATGGGAGGCTCCGCGCTGAAGCGGGGTCGGGTGGGGGCTGCCGCCCGCTCTGAGCTGGTGTCGGGGAACCCTCTGTGGAAGTGTCTAAGGAGCTGTAAACGGGGCGGACAGCAGTGCAGGGACAAGCTGGATCCTGGTCCTGGTGTCCACCTGTCAGTCCCTCCCCCGGCCCAGCCCCCACTGGCAGAACGAAGGCTCCAGAAGGTCGGCAGTATTGTCACGGGGAACTTTATGTTCTGTGCGTGGGGTTTTCGATGAGAAAATATAACTGGTCGCTGTAATGATGACACTTAGACTCTCGACCTCATTTATGCTCAGTCAGGTGCACAGATTCACACACAGTCAGAGGCTGCCTACTGGAAGGCAGCCCGCAGGGGAAGGACGGGCTGGATAGAAAGGATAGGAGGAGGCGTGAGATGAGGGACGGGCAGGTGGGGCCACAAGCCACTTCCCTGTGTCTGGAGCCCCCGGAGGCCCTTCCGGGCGTCACCCACCTTGCTCTTGGACGGGACACACTTGGCTATCTTGTCCCAGCGGTCAGAGGATCCCCTCGGGTACTGCTGCAACGCTAGTTCCAGAAGCTTCTGTTGGTTCTGAGTCCAGGGGTCCTCGGCGGCGCGCGCGCACCTTCTCTGCTGGCTCTCCTCGTCACTGGACTGCTGCTCGGACAGGCCGAAGTCCTTCTGCCTCTTCCCCCGGACGCGCTCCTCCGGCTCGGGGGGCCGGGATGGCCTCCGCCTCCGCGGCCGGCTCTCCTCCGCGGCCTCTGCCCCCGGCTCGGCCGCCGCCTCCTCCTCCGTGGCCGACTGGGCCTCTTCCCGCTGGGTGATGATGCTGTCCGGCAAGGCTGCGGCGGGCCTGGGGTTCTGAGCTGTGGATCTGAGTTCGGAGAGCCTGACCATCCCTGTGTGGAGGGACACATGGGGAGAGGCAAAGTCGGTTCAGGGAACAAGAGCAGCGGTGGTGTGGCCACCGCAGCAGACAGTGGTAGGGCATTTTGCGTGTATCTTACTGAACGTTCCCAGTATTCTAGAAAGACAGCCATCGCTACCCCAGTTGTACAGGGGAGGGACGTCACCCTCGGCAGCCGCAGAGCTGGGATCCAAACTCGCTTCTGTCTGATTCTGGGCCATGGTCCTTCCACCACTCTGAGGAACAGGGGCCTCCAGAGTCGGCTGTGATCAGAGGAAGTGCAGGGACTAACCACCTACTTTCTAGGTTAGGAAGGATGTTCTTCAGGACCCAGGGTTGCTGCTAACTCCACGAGTGTCAGAAGACTGAATGTCAGACCCTTCACTGGGCTCGCTGACTGCCTGGGGCCCTGTGCCACCTCAGAGACCCCCCAAATGTTCAACCACGATTTTCCTGCCCTCCTCACATACTCCTGAACCCCTCCCCTACTCTCTAGAAAGACCTGTCCACGGCCCACCCAACTCCCCACTGCCTTTTAAAGAGCATGTTTCTGGAGACCGTCTTGGAGGGGAGCATCTGTCACGGAACACTGCTGGTCCCTGCCTTCACGCCAGACCAACAGCTGTCCCGGTGGGAAAGCAATCGAGAATGCCCTGCCCCATGAGCCCTTAGCATCCATGCCCTGTCCTCCCCAGGGAGACGTTTCCAGATCTCAGGGTTTGCTGGTTGCTGGCTGGTTACATCGAGTACAGGGACCTGTATTTAAGTAGAGTTGGAAGGTTGAAGACGCACTTCTTCCTGGTTTCAAGCACACAGTATGGGGTGCTTATAAAATTCCATTTAGTCTTTGAGAAAATGGATTCTGAAAAACAGATTCTTGGGGAAGCTGCTTGATCTCTTCTCAAGGATGCTCTGTGTGTGCGGTGGCAACTGTGGTCAGTGTGGGAAAATGGGATAGACTTCTTTCCCATGTGTCCCCTCCCCTAGCTCCCCCCATACTAAAGAAGAACAAGGTTTCTACAGCTCCTCAAACTTATTTAAGTACATCTTAGCACCACTGTGTGTGCAGGGCTGGACTGGCTGGTGGGTGACTGTAAATGGACCCTTTTTTAGAGAGATGACCAGTAGAGTTCATTGGGCACAACTATCATTTTTAAAGCAGTTGTGAAAGGGGCGTTATTTTGAAGACATGGCTTGAGGTTACTGGGATGGAGTGGGTGCTGACTCACCTGGGGAGCAGGTAACTGAATCCTTCAGTTGCTTGGCTTTGGTTGTCACCTGTTTCAAAATATAAAAGAGAAAAACTGACTTTCCACATGTTTACTGTAGGTGAAGTCACCTATTTCATACAAGGTCCGTGTGAAGGAACAGAGCTTATTGAATCTTAGACCTGGATGGACCCTCAGTGATCAGCTCAGTCCATTCTTTCTAACCAACAGAAAACCGAAGCTCAGAGAGATTAAAGCAATTGTTCCAATTGTTTAATCAAGTGGCAGAGTCAGGACAAGAACTCAGTCCATTCAGCCCCCTTATACAAGGCTGCTTCTGAAGATGAGCTAGTTTTCAAACTCATACGAACACATCATGTTTTTTAGGTACAGTTTCCTGAAAGAGTATCTTTTTTCACTGGAGACTGTTATACCAATGAGTATTATGAACAGTGGAGAGATTTACTCTTCAGCTAATATAGAAGTCTGTCTTTGCATCCCATAAAGAAACCCTGAGAGCACTAAGATTGATCCTGGGGGAAGGACCTCTTGGTGGAGTAGGGCAGTTTGACCCAAGAACCATGAGACATTTACATATATATGCAAGTGATCCACAGAAAGAATTATTCCCTTTCTTATAAATAAATGTTATTATATTGTATGTCTCACCTTACAGTTTGCTTTTTTTCAGAATAGTTTTTTTTTTACATTTAATGATGTCTTAGAGGTCTATAGATTTCCTTTTTAAAAACTGCTATAAAATTTACATAGAGTGGAATGTACAGACTTTAAATGTACATTTCAATGAATTTTGACCAAAACATGTAGCCAACATTCTAATCAAATTATAGAACATTCCTGTTACCCTAGAATGTTTTCCCTGTGCCCCAGAGTCCATTTCAGCCCTACCACTGCTCTGATTGCTGCTATATATATATAAACAGGAGATCAAAATTAAATAAATTTAAAAATGGATAGTTATCTGCCTCAGTGCATTTATTAAACAAGCCATTCTCTCTCCATTTATTAACTTTATTGAGGTTACATTCCATTCTATACATGGAATATATACTTTGTATTCTATTCCCCTTAATCCATGTAAATTCTTGAACCAATATTTCACTGCTTTAAAGAAATTTGAAAGTAAAACCTCAGAAAATATCCTGTGACCAGCTCGTAGTTAGATTCTGTATTCGGTCTTGGTTCCACCTCTGATTAGCTGAGTAACCTTGAGCTATTTCCAATCCTTTGTCTGTCTCATGTATTACCCTCTGTAATATGTGGATAAAACTGCTAATACCTTTTGTCTGTTACGGATGTTTTAAGTTTGAAATAAGCTCTTAGCATGATACCTAGCAGATGTTAAAGGCTCAGTAAATATTACCCATTATAATTGATGTGGATCATTTGTTTTTCATTCACACAAAGGGCAGAATTAGAGAAAATATTTAAAGCTGCTTAGAAACACTCTTTTAATTCTATCCCCTACTTTCCACTCAATGAATGACCTTGCTTATTATGGGAAAAAACTTGACATTATCCAATGGAAGCTTCCCTGACTTCCAGCTTTCCCAACTCAAAATTCTGATTGTATCACCATATATCTTTCTCACATTTTATATAACCTACGATATCCTCTTGTATATTTTGAATCATCTCTAGATCACTTACAGTACCTAATACAATCTAAATGCTGTGTAAAATAGTTGCCAGTGTGATGCAAATTCATGTTTTGCCTTTTGGAACTTTCTAGATTTTTACCCCCAAATATTTTCCATGCAAGGTTGGTTAATCTGTGGGTGTGGTGCTGACCATACCACGGGCTTCCCTAACTGCCATTAAGTCCCATCCTTAGAGATCTCTTAGCTCCTCAAACTAAACAAATCCCAACCTAAACTCATCAACTTCTCTGCTTTTCCTTCCTTTTCCTAACAGTGTTATCATCCCAGTCACATAGGCTCAAAATTGAAGGGCCAATTTTGGGGACTTTTTTCTTCCTCTCCAGCCAGCTCCACATTCTTCACGATATTGATTCCATCTGTTCCCATCTCAGATCTCCACCACCTGTATTAGTCCTTCATTCTCTAACTAAATTAATATAATAGCCTTCTAACTGGTCTAAACTTACTTGTTAGCAGTTCTATGGAATAACATCCCTAAGGCAGAGTTCTCATCAAGTACCTTTGATGGCTCACCAGTGATCATACAACAAAGTGTTCAATTCTTAACCTGATACACAGGGAAATCCGCAATCCATTTTCTTTCCTGTATATGCATCCTGTTGAACAATGAATGCTCCCTTTTGTTGTTTAGTTGCTAAGTCATGTTTGACTGTTTGCAACCCTGTGGATAGTAGCCCGCCAGGCTCCTCTCTGTCCAAAGAATTTCCCAGACAAGAAATCTGGAGTGGGAAGATCCCGCAGTGGAAAGATCCAGGGGATCTTCTCAACCAAGGAACTGAACCTGTATCTCCTGTGTTGGCAGGTGGATTTTTTTTTTTTTTTTAAACCACTGAGCTATTTTAATGTTCCCCAGATGGTCACAAATTCCCCACCCTGCTAACAACATTGTAATGGAATTATACTCCAATTAAAAAAAAAAAAAGAAATTCCCTATCCTGTACTGTTAGCCATTGTTAACATTTGTCTGAAATGATTTTCTTTTCTTTATCAAACCTCTCCTTAAATATCTGTCCAGAGCCAAACCACCCTTCAAGGTATTTGCAAGTGTAACCTTCTTCTTGAAGCTTCTCCCAATGTCCACCACCAGAACTACCAACTCTGGTGACAATATCCCTCCTCTCTCAATTCTGTATTTTTAAAGATTTTATGTTTTTACATCATCATACAATAAAATTGCCTTTTCTTCTTTTGTTGTATAGTTCTGTGAATTTTAATACATTTATAGATTCATGTAACTACAGGATACACAACCTACATATAGGATATGGAATAACTTTTTTTTTTAACTCCTGCATCTTATTTAACAAAATATTTTGGATATTATTCTACAACAGTACATGAAGACTTTTTTTTTTTACAGCTTAACTGAGATATAATTCACAGACTATACAATTCATCCACTGAAAGTGTATAATTCAGTGGTTTTTAGTATATTCAGATGTGCAGCCATCATCATGACCAATTTTAGAACATTTTTATCACTTCAAAAAGAACCCCCAAACCCATTAGCTATCATTCTCCATCCTTCTCATCCCACCCCATTCCTCACCAAGCAATAAGCAAGTATGAATCCCTGTAGAGACTCTCTAGATTTCTGATTCTGCACTTCCATATGAGTTGAATCATATATGCATTTGTGTGACTGGCTTCTCTCAAGGTCATGTTTTCCAGGTTCATCCAAGTTGCAGCATATATCATTACTTCATTTCTTTTTATTTTATTGGAGAATAGCATTCCATTGTGGATACACCACATTTTGTTTATGCATTTATCAGTTGATAAACATTTATTTCTATCTTCTGGCTATTACAAATAATGCTGCTATAAACATTTGTATATAAATTTTTGTGTGGGTGTATGTTTTCATTTATCTTTTTTCTTTTTGTGAGTGGATAGTATGTACCTAGGAGTGGAACTGCTGTGTCCTGTGGTAATTCTATGTTTAACTTTTTGAGGAACTGGCCTACTGTTTTCCAATAGGGGCTTCTGATTTCTCTACATCCCTCCTAAAACTCATAATCCAATTTTGTTGTATTATTCCACATCTTAGTCGGTGTAAAGTGATATCTTGTGGTTTTGATTTGCATCTCCCAAATGATGAGAGATACTGAACACTTTTTTTTCATGTTTATTGGCCATTTGTATATTTTCTTTGGAGAAAGGTCTGTTCAGATCCTTTTTTCCTTTTTTATTTGGGTAAGCGTTGTTGTTTTTTGTTTTTTGTTTTTTTTAATGTGTTATGTGGCATGTGCTTTCCTAGTTCCCCAACTAGGGACTGAACCCACACACCGTGCAGTGGGAACTCAAGAGTTTTAACCCCTGAACCACCAGGGAAGCCCCAGATTTGTCTTTATTATTGAGTTGTATGGGTTGGTTCTTTCTATATTCTGGATATAAGTCCTTCATCAAATAAAGGATTTGCAAGTATTTTCTCCCATTGTGTAGGTTGTCTTTTTAGGTTCTTAGTGGTGTCCTGTGAAGCATAAAAGTTTTTAATTTTGATGATATGCACACTGCTTGGACTTTTGTTGTCCTATCCAAGAATACTTTTGCTGAATCCAAGGTCATGACTTAGCCTCCTATTTTCTTCTAAGATTGGGTTGGCCAAAATGTTCATTTGATTTCTTCTGTAAGATGTCATGGGGAAAAAAAATGAACTTTTTTGCCAACACAATAATTTTATAGTTTTAGCTCTGACATTTAGGGAAATAGCAGCCTTAAATAACAATGTTAAGTTCTCTGATCCACGATAAGGAGATATTTTTCCATTTGTTTTGATCTTCAGTTTCTTTCAACAATGTTTTCTAGTTTTTGAAGTGTGTACTTCTTTTTGTTAAATTTATTCCTATTTTATTCTGTTTGATGCTATTATGAATGAAATTATTTTAATTTCATTTTCAGATTGTTCATAAAGTATTTTTGTACATTTATGTTTCCTGCAATCTTGATGAATTTTATTAGTTCCATTGGTTTTTTAGTTAATTACTTAGCATTTTGTATGTATAAAATCATGTTATCAGCAAACAAGGGCAGTTTACTTCTTCCTTTTTAGTCTTACTTTTCTCACCTAACTGTTCCTGCTAGAACCTCATAAATGTTGAATAGAAGTGGTGAGGGCAGACATCCTTGTCTTATTCTTGATCTTAGTAGGAAAACATCCTCTCTTTCACCAGTAAGCATGCTTTTAACTGAAGTTTTTAGTAGATTTTCTTTATTGGGTTGAGGCACTTCCCTCTTATTCCTAATTTGTTGTTTTATCATGCAGGAGTGTTGGATTTTATAAGATGCTTCTACTAAGATAATCTTATTTTTTATTCTATTAATATGATGAAAGTAAAGTGAAAGTGTTAGTTGCTCAGTCGTATCCAACTCTTTGCAACCCCATGGACTGTAGCCTGCCAGGCTCTTCTGTCCATGGAATTTTCCAGGCAAGAATACTGAAGTGGGTATCTTCCAAACCTAGGGACTGAATCGGGGTCTCCTGAATTGCAGGCAGATTCTTTACCATCTGAGCCACCAGGGATGATATGATTTTATGATGAGTTAGCCTTTGACTGTGTGGATCACAACAAACTGTAAAGTTCATAAGGAGATGGGAATACCAGACCACCTTACTTGCCTCCTGAGAAATCTGTATGCAAGTCAAGAAGCAATACTTAGAACTGGACATGGAACAACAGACTGGTTCCAAATTGGGAAAGGAGTATGCGACAAGGCTGTATATTGTCACCCAGCTTATTTAGCTTATATGCAGAGTATATTATGTGAAATGCTGGGCTGGATGAAGCACAAGCTGGAATCACGATTGCTGGGAGAAATATCAGTAATCTCAGATATGCAGATGACACCATGCTTATGGCAGAAAGTGAAGAGGAACTGAAGAGCCTCTTATTGAAAGTAAAAGAGGAGAGTGAAAAAACTGGGTTAAAACTCAGCATTCAAATAAATATGATCATGACATCCAGTCCCATCATTTCATGGCAAGTAGACAGGGAGACTTTATGGCAAAACAGTGAGAGACTTTATTTTCTTGGTCTCCAAAATCACTGTAGATGGTGATTTTGACTGCAGCCATGAAATTAAAAGACCTTGGAAGAAAAGCTATGACAAACCTAGACAGCATATTAAAAAGCCGAGACATTACTTTGCTGACAAAGGCCCATCTAGTCAAAGCTATGGTTTTTCCAGTAGTCATGTATGGATGTGAGAGCTGGACTATAAAGAAAGCTGAGTGTCAAGGAACTGATGCTTTTGAACAATGGTGTTGGAGAAGACGCTTGAGAGTCCCTTGGGCAGCAAGCAGATTAAACCAGTCAATCCTAAAAGAAATCAGTCCTGAATATTCATTGGAAGGACTGATACTGAAGCTGAAACTCCAATATTTTGGCCACCTCATACAAAGAACTGACTCATTGGAAAAGACCCTGATGCTGGGAAGGATTGAAGGCAGGAGGAGAAGGGGATGACAGAGGATGAGATGGTTGGATGGCATCCCTGATTCGATGGACATGAGCTTAGGCAAGCTTCAGGAGTTGGTGATGGACAGGGAAGTCTGGCGGGCTGCAGTCCATGGGGTCGTAGAGTCAGACACGACTGAGCAACTGACCTGAACTGATGATGTGTGTGTGTGTGTTAGTCACTCAGTCGTGTCTGACTCTTTGCAACCCCACGAACTGTAGCCAGTTAGGCTCCTCTATCCATGGGATTCTCCAGGCAAGAATACTGGAGTGGATTGCTGTTCCCTTCTCCAGAGGATCTTCCTGACCCAGGGATCGAACTCAGGTCTCCTGCATTACAGGCAGATTCTTTACCATCTGTGCTACAGGGACGATCTATGAAATGATGATGAGTTTACATTAATTGATTTTCAGATATTGAATCAACTTTGCATTCTTAGAAATCCCACTTGATTAGGGTACATAATTATTTTTATTAGTTTCTGGATTCAGTGTGCTATATTTTGTTGAGAATTTTTATATCCATCTTCACAAGAAATACTATAGTTTTCTTCTCATGTCTTTGGTTGGCTATTAGGGTAATACTGGCTTATAAAATGTTTTGGGAAGTACTCCCTCACTTCTATTTGGGGAAGGTTTGTGAAGTTTTGGTATTAATTCTTCTTTAAATGTTTGGTAGAATTCAGCAGTGAAGCCATATGGGCCTGGTCTTTTCTTTGTGAATAGTTTTTGTTTTTTTAAGTTACTGATTCAGTCTCTTCAATTGTTATAGGTCTCTTTTGCTCTTCTATTTCTTCTTGACTCAGTTCTAGTAGTTTATGTCTTTCTAGGAATTTGTCCATTTCATTGATAGCTATTAGAGAAATAGGTATCCAGTCTCTAGGCCTACATTTCACAGTATTCCTTTACAGTCCTTTTTATTTCTGTAAGTTTAGTAGTGCTATCTCTTTTCATTTTGATTCTGTTAATGTTTTTTCTTTTTTGTCAATCTAGTTAAATGATTGTCAATCTTATTAATATTTTCCAAGAATCAGCTTTTGGAGTCATTGACGTTTCTCTACTTTTCCAGTCTCTAGTCTGTTTCATTAATTTCTGGTCTATTTTTTCTTTTTTCTTATTTCTTTCCTTCCGCTTGCTTTAAGTATAGGTTGTTGTTTTCCCAGTGTTGAAAGGTGGTAGTTTAAATTATTGGTTTGAGATCTTTCTTTCTTAATAAAGACATTTATAAATTTCTATTAACTTCATTAAGTGCATTCCTTAAGACTAGGTGTACTGTGTCTTCATTTATCTTTAAGAATTTTGATTCCCCTTGTGATATCTTTTCTTCTTTTACTTTTGGCTGTGCCACGTGGCTTGCAGAACCCTCCCTGGCCGGGTATTGAACCCAGGCCCCCAGAAGTGAAAGCTCAGGGTCCTAACCACTGCACTGCCAGGGAATTCCTGGGATTTCATCTTTGATTAATTTGCTATTTAATAGTCTGTGGCTTAATTTAGACATATTTATTGCTTTTCCCTATTTTTTCCCTGCTACTGATTTCCAGTCTCATTCCTTTGGGATCAGAGAGTACACTTTATATTACTTCTGTCCTTTTAAACTTACTGAAGTTATTTGATCACAGAGCACATTGTCCATCTTAGAATATGTTTCACATTTACTGGAAGAATGTATTTTCTGTTGTTGTTGGATAAAGTGTTATACAGATGTCTGTTAGGTCTACCTGATTTATCGTATCATTCAAATCTTACTTGTTGATCTGTCTAGTTTGTTTTCTCCATTATTGAAAGAAGGGGGCACTGAAGTTTCCAACTATTATTGTTGAATCACCTGTTTCTGTTTTCATTTATCTCAGTTTTTGCTAAATGTATTTTGGTGCTCTGCTGTTAGATCCACACGCTTATAACTTATATTTTCTTGGATTGGCCTTTTAATTATTATAAAATGTTCTTCTTTATCTGTACAATTACTTCTTGTTTTGAAGTATATTTAATATTAGTATAGCCACTCCAGCTTTATTAAGGTTGCTATTTGCATGATATTTTTTCCTTCCTTTTATTTCTTTCTGTGAATCTAAAGTGTGTCTCCTGTAGATCACATAGGGATGAATCATGACTTTTTAAAAATCCTCTCTGAAAAACTCTCTTTTAACTGGATTATTTAATCCATTTACACTTAATGTTATTATTGATATAGTTGAATTTAACTTTTAATGTATTTTTTGTTCCTCTATTATTGCTTTCTTTTGCATAAGTGAATATTTTCTAATGTAGCTTTTTTTTAAACTGTACTTTATTGAGTTTTTTTTTTTTTTGGAGGTTGCTCGAGAGTTTACCATATACATCTTAACTTATGACAGTGAGCTTCAGATTTATACTGCCTTAATTCAGGGTTATATAGAAACATTACTGCTATAAGCTCTGTTCTCTTTATCCCTGTACTGTAGTATGTCCATTATATATACTGTATCTATTCATGTTAAAAATCCAGTAATACTTTTAAAATTACCACTTTACCTTCTGTAGTAGTTTACTCAGCCCATACAGCTTTGCTCCCACTCACATCCTTTGTGCTGTCGTTGGTAAATATATTATACAAATATTACTTTTCTATATGTTACAGGCCTGAGAATAACATGCATCTATTATTTACAACTGCTTTCTAAATCAGTTAAGGAGAAAACATGTATTTATACTGTTTATAATTACCTAATTACCTTTCCTGGTGCTTTTTTTCATGTGGATTCAAATTGCCATCTAGGGTCACTTGCTTTCATATTGAAGAACTTCAGTTTTTGTTTACATTGAAAAGTTTTTTGTTTTCTTTTTTTTTTTGATAAATAGCTTTGCTGGATGTAAGATTTCTGGTCGGCAAGTCTGAATATGTTATTCCACTGCATCCTGGCCTTCATGGTTTATGTTGAGAAGAAAGCTGTTAATCTAATGGGGAGGGGTTTCCCTTCTAAGTCACAAGTTATTTCTTTCTAACTGCCTTGAAGGTTTTCTCCTTATTTTGACTTTCTGCATTTTTATTATGGTACATCTTTTGTTGACATTCTTGAACTTATCCTACTCAGAATTACTGAGTTTCCTGATGTATTTAGGTTAGCATTTTTCAATAAACTTGGAAAGTTTCCACCCACACACTCTTTGGACTTTTTCCCCTCCTTTCTCTCCTAACTCCCATTATGCATATGTTGATGTTTTCTCTGAGGCTCTGTTGACTCTTCTTTTGTTTTTCCCTCAGTCCCTCAGCTTGAATTTCTCTACTGACCTGTCTTCAAGTTCGCGAGTTCTTTCCTCTGTCAGTTTAAATCTACTGTGGAGCATCTCTAGTGAATTTTTAGAATTGTAATTATTATACTTGAATATCTGCTGGTTCTTTTATTATTTTACAAAATAATTTCTATCTCATACATTTACAAGTGTTATTTTGAGATCTTTTTCTGTGAAATGATATATTTGGTCACTTTTTTTTTAAGTGTTTATTTGTAGAATAAATAAGATCTGTGTCAGATCTTAGTTGCAGCATACAAGATCTTTAGTCTTTTAGTTGTGACATGTGAACTCTTAGTTGCAACATAAAGGATCTAGTTCCCTGACCAAGGATTGAACTCTGACCCCCCCTGCCTTGGGGGCTCAGAGTCTTAGCCACTGGACAATCAGGGAAGTCCCCTTTGGTTACTCTTCCAGGGCAGTTTCTGTTGCCTTCTGTTCTAATATGTGGGTCATATATTCCTGTCTTTTCATGACTCATTATTTTTGTTGAAAACTGAACTTTCAGATAATATATTGCAGCAATTCTGGTTAGTGATTTCCCCTCACCACACCCTTCCCTCAATTAAGACTTGTTTTATTTGCATGTTATTTTAGTGGATGGCTAGATTATCTTCATTTCAGTTCAGTTCAGTCACTCAGTCATGTCCGACTCTTTGCGACCCCATGAATCGCAGCATGCCAGCCTCCCTAGCCATCACCAACTCCCAGAGTTGACCCAAACTCATGTCTATCGAGTCGGTGATGCCATCCATCCAGCCATCTCATCCTTGGTTGCCCCCTTCTCCTACTGCCCCCAATCCCTCCCAGCATCAGAGTCTTTTCCAATGAGTCAACTCTTTGCATGAGATGGCCAAAGTATTGGAGTTTCAGCTTTAGCATCAGTCCTTACAAAGAAATCCCAGGGCTAATCTCCTTTAGGATGGACTGGTTGAATCTCCTTGCAGGCCAAGAGACTCACAAGAGTCTTCTCCAACACCACAGTTCAAAAGCATAATTTCTTTGATGCTCAGCTTTCTTCAAAGTCCAACTCTTACATCCATACATGACCACTGGAAAAACCATAGCCTTGACCAGACGGACCTTTGTTGGCAAAGTAATGTCTCTGCTTTTTAATATGCTATCTAGGTTGGTCATAACTTTCCTTCCAAGGAATAAGTGTCTTTAATTTCATGGCTGCAGTCACCATCTGCAGTGATTCTGGAGCCCCCAAAAATAAAGTCTGACATTGTTGCCACTGTTTCCCCATCTATTTCCCATGAAGTGATGGGACCAGATGCCATGATCTTCGTTTTCTGAATGTTGAGCTTTAAGCCAACCTTTTCACTCTCCTCTTTCACTTTCATCAAGAGGCTTTTANCCCCCCAAAATAAAGTCTCTCACTGTTTCCACTGTTTCCCCATCTATTTCCCATGAAGTGATGGGACCAGATGCCATGATCTTCGTTTTCTGAATGTTGAGCTTTAAGCCAACTTTTTCACTCTCCTCTTTCACTTTCATCAAGAGGCTTTTAGTTCCTCTTCACTTTCTGCCATAAGAATGCCCTTACTGAAGTATTAAAAATTATTGAGTCTATTAATTTTTTTAAAAGACACAAAATCAATAGTAAAGGTAAGAATTTCAAAACTGTGTCTGCAAAGCATTAAATCCCAAGTGCAGAGCTCTGCATGACAACATTGTCACCCACCCATGAGACCAGTCCTGGGGCCACCACTCAACTCTGCCTCCTGGGTTCTAGGTCGTGAGCCAGAACCGGCTAGTTGACCACCTGCTCCTCTGGTCTGCTTGTATCCCTGCCTGGTAGGGCCTATAAAGCATGTCTTGGAATCACAGGGCCCTACTGCCCAGTGACTCTGCCATCCCTAGAACAGTGCTTCTTACGCTGCTGTGTGCACACTAACCTTCCAGGGAGCTCTGTAAGGAGCTTTCCAGGTGACACCCCTAAATTCTAATTCTGAGAGTCTGGGTGAGCACGGCTCAGGACAGTCATTTCTACCATCTGCAGGCGATCTCAGACAGGGGCCTGGGGCTCCACTGTAAATAAAGGTGCCAACAATACCTAATTCCAGCTCCCCTAGGGGAGGACACACAGCTCAGATTAGGCTGAGGACCAAGGGTAGAAATTGCAAGGGGGCTGGGGGAGGGGCAGCAGTCCCAGTCTCTTTGGAACTTTTCCCTCTTCATCCAGTCTCCAGCGCCTCCCTTGCACTCTGCCGTATTTGTGTGAACTGTTTCTCATGCTGGCAAAGTATGTCTTGGGGCCCAAGTGTGTGGGGATTAAGCTGACGCCCCAGAGAAGGTCTACTGACTGGTATCCTAGGAAAACACACAAACGGGCCAAGAACCCAGCTCCCCCTGGCATGTGTGATATGAACACCCAGGAGCAGAAGCCACGCCTCAGGGAAGTCCAGCTGGCCATGACTGTGGACTTCTAGGAAGAGCTTCCAAGAACACTAGAGGGTGAGCTGCCCGCTAGCCAGCAAAGCCAGAACGCCCTAGTCACTCCGGAGCGTCCCCAGAAATCAGCCCTGGGGAGACCAGAATATAAGCCTCAGACACAAGAGGCTGGGCCTCCACGCCGCAGGCTGCCACCAAACCAGCGGTGGAACATGTGGCAGGCCGGTTATAGTAACAGCATCTGAGAAGGGAGACAGGACATCAGAGAGCAAACCGTAGCTCCTGCTGTGCTTTTTGCCCACGTGGCATTTTAAGGTATATATGTTTAGTTGTCAATAGTTAAAAGAAATTTGCATAAAATTCAGATTTCCAGCATCTCTTTAAAAATAGGGGGATCTGGAAACCCAGGACCATCCCTTCCAGGCCCAAAGAGGCCAGGCTGGAGCAGTGCCCACCCTTTATTTGGGCAGTGCTATTGAGGGCAGCAGGAGAAGGGGGCAACAGAGGATGAGATGGCTGGGTGGCATCATCGACTCAATGGACATGAGTCTGAGCAAACTCCAGGAGACAGTGAGGGTCAGGGAAGCCTGGCTGCGGTCCACGGGGTCACAAAGAGTCGGACGTGACACCACCTGCCTACCTGGCTTGTTTCCATTACTCATCTGGACCCTGGCTCAGGTGACTCAAAGGTCCTTTGTCTTCAGAACACTCTAGGATTTAATGTCCAATTTCTTCATTTACTTTCAACCATACATAGCACCAACATTCTTCTCAATAACCAGAGGATTTAAAAATCAGCAGCATGAAATCAGTAGGGTATTTTGTTCCATTCTCTTAGTAACTCATTAACAAGGGAACCAGACAGCCCTAGTTTAGTGATCAGCTGAAACCCCTCAACCAAACACCCTGCTTTTTAGGAGCTCTCTGATGTTTGTGCCATCTTTAAGATCCTTAGTGGGCTTCCCTGGTGGCTCAGATGGTAAAGAATCTGTTTGCATGCAAGAGACCCAGGTTCAGTCCCTGGCTTGGGAAGATCCCCTGGAGGAAGGCATGGCAACCCACTCCTGTATTCTTGCCTGGAGAATCCGCATGGACAGAGGAGCCTGGAGGGCTACAGTCCCTGGGGTTGCAAAGACTCAGACACAACTGAACAACTAAGCATATAAGAGCCTCAGCAACCCAGGTACCCAAGTCAACATCCACTGCCCCACTGCCTGTTGCCATAGCAAATAGAAGGCCCCATCGAGATGCCTGATTCCTTGGTTAGGAGAGCCCTCTCAGCAGCAATGCCTCTCCATACCTGGCATGACAAGGCACAGAGCTGGTGAGAGGGGTAATTAAATACTGGTCCCTGTACTCTTCGCCACAACTTTCTAAATCCAATTTAAAAATCCACAGGCATCCATGTTTTTCTACATTACAACTTGTCCATTTTTAATTGGAAAAAAAATAAAACCACTGGCCTTGCTCCTAAGCAGAAGACCACACATCTCTCAGACAGATCTCTCCTGGGTCTTCTAGGCATTGAAGGATGACCTTCCAAAGAGCCACATGCCAGGGACAGCAAAGGCAGGAAACTTCCATTTGTGATGCCATGTGCTCCAAATAAGTATTCCCTGAAAAACCCCCTATATTGTCATCTTTAATTGATGTTCGATAAATATTTGAAAAGAGAAAGTTGTCAGCTCTTCTGAAATTATTCCCATTTTACCCTGCAGGTAGGAGCAGGGCTATCACAGAAACTAGGTCTGGAGTCTTTGGAGACCCCACTCATCAGGCAGGAAATGCATTTCTGGAACCAAAAACAGAATTTAGCAGCAGATGACTGACCCTAGGTATATTCTGAGCTCATTTGAAAGCCCGGACAATCGGACCTTCAATATAAAAATGTTTCAGTCTAAGATGGTTGATGATCAAGTTGGGAATCAATGAAAATTTTAAACATAGCATATGATATGATCTGCTGAGTGAAAATCTGCTGTGAAATTGTGAATTTAGAGACTACTGCCTGTGAGGTTCGGATCAATTGTCAGTCATCTTCAGGGGTCTAGAGATATTTCACAGCTAAAAAGCACATTCCAATGTTGGCTTTTTTTTTAAGTCAAAATAAAAACAGTTTTCAGGTCCCCGAGGCGGTTGCAGCAGCTTCCACCACAAGCAGTGGCACGTCTGTGACAGGACTTGGCTGGGGTCCCTTTCCGCTTGGGCACTCCGGGTAAAAGGATGCAGGTGTTTCTGGAAAACCGTTCGCATCTGCCATTTGCATGGAGGCGCACTCGTGAGTACGACTGCCTGCTTCTTTTTGCAATTCACCTAAATGTGGAGTTGCTTGGGGCCACCACGCTGTTCGGTCAGGCAGAAAGGGATTGCTCCCAGATGCTCGCGAGAAACGCCCTGGCCGGGCTGACACAGCAGCCCCCAATGTGTCCAAACACACCCCGCGTCCTGTAATGAGGCTGCCATCAACCCAGGCGCTGTTCTTGCAGCGAGAGGCCCAGACCATCAGCACGTGCACAGACATACCTGCTTCTCACACACCCTCATGCGCCCTCATAAAGGGGAATGACCAAATGGGCCAGAACCGTTCACACTCTCCCTGCACTGACCCTTTAGAGCCAGCTAGCAACGGAGGTGGGCAAGGAGCACTCATGTTTCTGCCCACCTGGCAGCTGGGAACAGTGATGCGTGCAGTGACTTTCCCATGGAGCAGGTGGGGCACTCCCACCCCCCACCCAACCCCCCACTCTGAGGCAGCCATCTCTGACTCTTCTTGAGGAAGAAACGGCTCAAGCAAAGGTGACAAAGAGCTCAGAGCTGAGAAATGCTGCACAGGTCTAGAATCTGGGCATGAGGACTCCAAGGTCAGAGCTTTATCTGCTGGGTGACTCCCATGTGTACCCACAGCCCAGATCGGGTCCCACAGCTCACAGCTGCTCCCAAGGCCAACGGGGGTGGGGACAGGCCACAGCTACAGAAAGACAAGGGCAGGCAGCTAGGCGTGCTGAACAGGCTGAAGGTGGCCCTGGAGTGCTTCAGAAAGCCTCTCCCCAGCTGCCCGGCCCCTTATGGGACTGATTAAATTAGCCCTGAGGCTCTGAGCCAGAGTGGCAGGCAGGACAATTCCCCTCTCCCCAAACCCCGCCACATTCACTGGAGAATTCTAGTAAAACCTACAACCACCTTATCAGTTCCAGTCCTCAGGGTAGGTCAGAAAGTGGGTTCCTGGAACAGAGATCCTGACCGTGCCTGCGAGCGGCCTGCAGCAATTTCACCAAGCTTCACACCCTCAGGATTCAGACTGAGATATTCTGGTCACTGCACCAGGATTCAACAGCCATGAAATCCTTGGCCAGAAACAGCCTTCATCGACCTCTTTAACAGGCTGAGGACTCCAACTTCTGGAAAGGAGACAATACCTTTATATGTGTGCACGCTCAGTCTCTGAGTCGTGTCTGACTCTTGTGACCCCACAGACTGCAGCTCGCCAGGCTCCTCTGTCCATGGAATTCTCCAGGCAAGAATGCTGGAGTGGGTTGTTATTTCCCCCTCCAGGGGATCTTTTGGACCCAGGGATAGAACCCGTGTTTCTCTTGTATCTCCTTCATTGGCAGGTGGATTCTTTACCACCTGGGAAGCCCTTTATACTAGTAGAGAATTCTTGAATTCCCTGTTTTTAAAGTTACTGAACAGCTGGTTTATGCGAGACATGGTGCTAGCTGTTGTTTAAAGTGTGACTCCTGTCTCTAAAAGTCGTCTGAATATTATCCCTCCGAGAACAAAGGTGGGCCATTAACACTGACCCCTGAAAGTTTCTGCGCATGGCAGTGTCAATTTCTGGGCTTTTCTTTTTCCCATTTATTTTCCTAATGAATAAGTATCATTAAAATGTAATCAGAAAAAAAAAGTATTTCTTTTAGTACACTCAGGGTGGTCTAAAAGGTACTTCCTAGCCTTTAAAGTCGGAGAAGGCAATGGCACCCCACTCCAGTACTCTTGCCTGGAAAATCCCATGGACAGAGGAGCCTGGTGGGCTGCAGTCCATGGGGTCGCAAAGAGTCAGACATGACTGAGCAACTTCCCTTTCACTTTTCACTTTCATGCATTGGAGAAGGAAATGGCAACCCACTCCAGTGTTCTTGCCTGGAGAATCCCAGGGACGGGGGAGCCTGGTGGGCTGCTGTCTATGGGGTCACACAGAGTCGGACACGATTGAAGTGACTTAGCAGCAGTAGCAGCAGCAGCCTTTAAAGTAGATGGGAATCACCTGCAGATCTTATGAAATGCAGATTCTGACTCAGTCAGTGGAGCAGGCTGGGATTCTGCATTTCTGAGGAGGGCCCTTAATCATGGGTATAGTCAAAGCTATGATTTTCCCAGTAGTCAAATACGGATGTGAGATTTGGACCATAAAGAAGTCTAAGTGCCGAAGAATTTATGCTTTTGAATTGTGGTGCTGGAGAAGACTCTTGAGAGTCCATTGGACAGCAAGCAAATCAAACCAGTCAATTCTAAAAGAAATCAACCCTGAATATTCACTGGAAGGACTGATACTGAAGCTCCAGTACTTTGGCCACCTGATGCAAAGAGATGACTCATTGGAAAAGACTCTGATGCTGAGAAAGACAAAAGGCAAAAGGAGAAGAGGGTGGCAGGGGATGAGATGGTTAGATAGCATCACCAAGTCAATGGACATGAACTTGAGCAAACTACAGGGGATAGTAGAGAACAGGGAAGCCTGGCATGCTCCAGTCCACAGGGTCACAAAGAGAGGGACACAACTTAGCAACTGAGCAACAATACAAGGAGGGCCCAGTGATGCTAGTGTTGCCAGGAGGGGACCACAGGCAATGGGGGCGGGGTGACCAGGGCAGTGAGCACACACCTGCTGGAGAGGGGGAATCAGGTAAGGCCTCATGAATGAAGTGACTCCTGACTCTGGCCAAGAATATGGACGTGAGTTCAAAAGGCACTCGTGAAGAATGGAGGGATGTGTAGGGACAAAGTCTCAGAAGTCAAAAAGAAAGAGGAGAAAAGTACATGCCATACTTGCAGTGTGCTAAGGCATCCAGTCTATTAGGTAAGGCATGTTCCTAGACATGAACATGTATCAATCATCTAGGGGCTTCCTAAAACACAGAATAGGGGCTGAACCCCCAAGGTTCCAGGATCAGCGAGGGGATGGGATTTGCGCTTCTAACAAATACCCAGGTGATACTGAAGCTGCTGCCCAGGGACCATACTTTGAGAACTGCTCTGATGGCGTTTGTCAGACAAAGGATGTCCCAACCCCATCCCCACTGTATTCCAGGAGGGACAAATGGGTTGTCCAAAAGAGGTGGAGTGTTCATATCTGGAAATGGCCAGGACAGCTCGTAGTAGAGCATGCCAATGCAGGAATGGTTATAAACCCGAAAGGGTAGTATCGTACATTCCTCTGGGTGGCTCTTCTATGGTTTGAATCCATCCCCTCCAATTAAGTGAGAGCTATATGGAATCCTTTCAGTCTGTCAACAGCGTGGAGAAGGATTTCAGCTGACAGACACCCATACCTACAGGCAGCAACTCAAGTGTTCCAAGACCAAGTCAGCCAGTGGCTGTGATGGGCCTCACGGCCATCTCCTCCAAGACTGATTGTCCTCAGTTCCTCCTCGGACCCTGAGAAAGTCTAGAAAAGTCAGACCTCACAGGGGAGACAGTGAGCTTCTGGGGCTGAGTCTGAGATAAACCCGGGGGTACTGGCAACTCCACCAATGTCAGGGAACCAAAGGCTGGTCAGCACAGACTGGGTCAGGCAGAGGCTGCCACTGGCCAGGGATGGAGTGGGGGACAGACACACCAAGAGGATGACAAACCTCTGCCTTCAAGATGCTCCCAGGCGACAGCTGAGTGATGCACAAACAAGTACAAGGAGCAGAGCATGAGCCCAGGGAGTGGAGNTTCTTCTATCACCAGTCACATCCACAACTGGGTATTGTTTTTGCTTTGGCTCCATCCCTTCATTCTTTCTGGAGTTATTTCTCCACTCATCTCCAGTAGCATACTGGGCACCTACTGACCTGGGGAGTTCTTCTTTCAGTATCCTATCTTTTTGCCTTTTCAAACTGTTCATGGGGTTCTCAAGGCAAGAATACGGAAGTGGTTTGCCATTCCCCTCTCCAGTGGACCACATTCTGTCAGACCTCTCCACCATGACCCGCCCGTCTTAGTGAGGCCTATTGCCCTCTGCCCCTACAGCATTAGGCTCTGATGTTGATCCTCAGATAGGTGTGGTATGATGTCCAGTCATCTTGGGATGCTTGTCTAGTAGTATTTGTAGGACTCTCTTCCTCTCTCTACCTGACCACAATCAATTCCATTAATTGCTGGCTAAAGCTCTGTTTTCTACAAAATGCATGAGGGCATAAATTACTCCACAAAGAAATCAAATCAAATTGTGGTTCCTTTGAAGGGATGGTTTCTGAGGTCAATATTTGGTATTTGTTATGACTCCAGAAAGACTCCTCCTGAAGAAGTTATTATCCATGCATTGGTTTTGAGAATATGTGATTACTCCTTGTACTGACAGAGAATTCTGAATACAGTATAGGTCTTCTTGACTTATATTGGGATTGTTGTTGTTTAGTCACCCAGTTGTATCTGACTCTTTGCGACCCTGTGGACTGCAGCACACTAGGCCTCTCCCTCCCTCACCATCTCCTGAAGTTTTCCCAGTTTCATGTCCATTGTATTAGTGATGCCATCCAGCCTTCTTATTCTCTGATACCCTCTTCTCCTTCTGCCCTCAATCTTTCCCAGCATCAGGAACGTTTCCAGTGAGTTGGCGGTTCGCATCAGATGACCAAAATACTGGAGCTTCATCTTCAGTATCAGTCCTTCTGACAAGTATTCAGGGTTGAATTCCCTTAAGATTGACTGGTTTGATCTTCGTGCTGTCCAACGGACTTTCAGGAGTCTTCTCCAGCACCACAGTTTGAAGGCATCCATTCTTTGGTGCTCTGCCTTCTTTATGGTCCAGCTCAAAACTGTACATGACCATTGGGAAAACCATAGCCTTGACCACACAGATCTTTGTCAGCAGAGTAATGTCTGCTTTTCAACACACTGTCTGGGTTTGTCATCGCTTTCCTGCCAAGAAGCAGTCACCTTCTGATTTCATGGTTGCTGTCACTGTCCGCAGTGATTTTAGAGCCCAAGAAGAGGAACTCCCTCACTGCTTCCACCTTTCCCCTTTATTTGCTATGAAGTAATGGGGCCAGATGCCATGATCTTATTTTTTTTTTAATATTAGTTTTAAGTTGACTCTCTCACTCTCCTTTCACCCTTATCAAAAGGCTCTTTAGTTCCTCTTCACTCTTTGCCATTAGAAGTGGTATCATCCGCATGTCTGAGGTTGTTGATGTTTCTCCCGCCTATCTTGATTCCAACTTGTAACTCATCCAGCCCAGCATTTCTGATGATGTGCTCAGCATATAGGTTAAACAGACAGGGTGACAGCAGACAGCCCTGTCGTACTCCTTTTTCAATCTTGAACCAATCAGTTGTTCCATACAGGGTTCTAACTGTTGCTTCTTGACCCACACACAGGTTTCTCAGGAGACATGTAAGATGGTCTGGTATTCCCTTCTCTTAAGAGCTTTTTTCCCCAATTTGTTATGATCCACACAGTCAAAGGCTTTAGTGGATCACGTTTTGTCAGAACTCTCCGCTATGACCCATCTGTCTTGGGTGGCCCTACATGGTATGGCTCACAGCTTCATTGAGTTGCACAAGCCCTTTTGCCACAAAAAGGCAGTGATCTGTGAAGGATACATTGAAAATGTTTTTACTACACCTAACCTACTGAATGTGAACACCAAAGCTTTTGGCCAGATAAGTAAAGAAACTGCCTGCAATATAGGAGACTCAGCTTTGATCCTTGGGTCAGAAAGATCCCCTGGAGAAGGGGCATGGCAACTCACTCCAGTATTCTTGCCTGGAGAACTCAGTGGACAGAGGAGCCTGGCGGGATACAGTCCATGGGGTCACAAAGTCACACACGACTGAGCGACTAACACTTAACTTAAACATACTCTGAACATTTACATTAGCCTAAAACTGGACAAAATCATCTAACACAAAGCCTATTTTATAATAAAGTATTTTATATCTCATGTGATTTATTGAATACTGTACAGCAAGTGGTTGTAAGTGTATCCATTGTTTACTCATAATCACTTCACTCCCACTAGCCAACATTATGGGAGTATTGTACTGCATATCACTATGCTATTCCATCATCTTGTGTTCTTCTGTTCTGGGAAAAGACCAAAAGTCAAAATTCAAAGTCTAGTTTCTACCTAAGATCTATTGCTTTCGCACTATCATAAAGTTGAAAAATAGTCCAGCTGAACCATTGTAAGTCGGGGACTATCTGCATATATCACAATCTGGACTATCCATACCACACAAAACAAATAGCTAATATAATCTGAGTCTTTCAGATCCTCAGTTTTAAATAATGAAATGAATGGTAAATATCACTATAATCATTTTTGGGCCATACTTTTTTTTTTTTCATACTTTTCTTTTACCATACTTTTCTTTTTTTTCCATACTTTTCTTTTACCTTAAAAAGGCAATTTAAACATGTAAGAAAACAACTGGTCAACTTTCCAATTTTATGTGGCTCAGCAATTATTTTAGTATTCTATCCTCTGCCAAGAATGTATCTCCTGGTGCCACAAAATGGGTGATCCTATTTTTTCCTGAGCATTTCTCTTCATTAGTTTTTGTTGAGAACATTTAAGTTCTCACTTAGCAAATTTCAATTAATAATACAGTGTTATCAACTATAGTCACCATGTTATACATTAGATCCTCAAACCTTATTCAACTTGTAGTTGAAAGTTTATACCTTTTTACCAACCTCTCCATATCTCCTAGTCCTGGCAGCTACTTTTCTGCAACTTTTCTGTGAATCTTGACTTTTGGCTGAATGCTCCTCCACTGTATATGTGTGTATAAACACATTTTGTGCACACGTTCATCAGTTGAAGGACACTTTGTTTCCATACACAAGCTATTGTGAATAATGTTGCTATGAAAGATGGGAGTGCAGATGTCTTTGAGATAACAATTTTGTTTCCTTTGGATATATACCCCAAAGTGGGATTGCTGGATCATATAGTAGTTCTGTTTTTAATTTCTTGAGGAACCTTCATACAGTTTTCCATGGTGGCTGTACAAGTTTACATTCTCACCAAAAGTCTACAAGAATTTTCTTTTCTTCACATCCTCACCAGCATGTTCTCTCTCTTGTTTTTTTCATAATAGATACCCTAACAGGTTTTGAGGTGATACCTCACTGTATTTTTGATTTGCATCTCCTTGATGATTAATGATGTTGCACACTTTTCATATTCTCATTAGCCACTTATAGGTCCTTTTTGGAAAAAGTGTCTATTGAAGACTTTTGCCTATTTTTAAAATGAATTATTTGGGGTTTTTTGGTATGGTATTTCTATGAGATCCTTGTATATTTCGATGTTACTCCCTTGTCGGATATATGGTTTGCAGGTATTTTCTCCCATAGGTTTCATTTTTCTTTTGTTGATGGTTTCCTGTGTAGAAGCTTTTCAGTTTTATGTAGTCCCACTTGTTTTTATTTTTGGTTTTGTTACCTTTGCTATTGTTGTCAAATCCAAAAAATCAACACGAAGACTAATGTCAAGGGGCTTACTCCCTAAATTTTCTTCTAGGTTTATGGTTTTGGGTCTCATGTTCAAGTTTATCTGTCTTGAGTTAGTTTTGTGTATGGCATAAGACAGAAGCCTGGTTTCATCCTTTACATGTGACTGTCCAGTTTCCCAACACTATTTATTAAACAGACTATCCTTTTCTTATTGTATATTCTTGGCTTTGTCAAAAATTAGTCACCCATATTAATAAAAACAAACCAGTGGGTTTTTATTGGAGTATAAGTGCTTTACACTGTTATCTTTCTGCTGTACAACAAAGTGAATCTGCTGTATTACATATATCCCTCGTCCCTGGACCTCGCTCTCACCCACCACCCAGGACCCCAGCCATCTAGGTAATTACAGAGTACTGACCTGAGCTCCCTGTGCAATACATATACAGTAGCTTCCCACTGGCTGGCTGTTTTACATATGGCAGTATATATGTATAAAATCCTAATCTCCCAATCTGTCCCACCCTTCCTTTCCCGTGTCCACATAATTGTTCTCTGTGTCTCTATTTCTGCCCTGCAAACAGGTTCATCTGTACCATTTTTCTGGATTCCACAATATGTGTTATTGTACGATATTTGTTTTTCTGACTGACTTCACTCTGTATGACACACTCTGGCGCCATCCACATCTCTCTGCTGCTGCTGCTAAGTCGCTTCAGTCGTGTCCGACTCTGTGCGACCCCATAGACAGCAGCCCACCAGGCTCCTCTGTCCACATCTCTATAAATGACTCAATTTTATTCATTTTTTTATGGCTGAGTAACATTCCATTACATACATGTATCGCATCTTTATACCTTTATCTGTTGATAGACATTTAGGTTGCTTCCATCCCCTGGATATTGTAAACAGTGCTGCAGTGAACATTGTGGTACATGTGTGTGTGTTTGTTTGTTTGTTTACATGTGTGTTTTTGAATTATGGTTTTCTCAGGGATATGCCCAGCAGTGGGATGGCTGGGTCATATGGTAATTCTATATTAGGTCTTTTAAAGGAGCCTCCATTTTTTTGAGCAAATGTCTATTTAGGTTTTTTGCCCATTTTTTTGATTAGACTGTTTTAATATTGAGCTTCAAGAGCTGTTTGTATATTTTGAAGATTAATCCTTTCTTAGTTGCTTCATTTGTAAATATTTTCTCCCATTCTAAGGGTTGTCTTTTCATCTTATGGTTTCCTTTGCTGTGCAGAATCTTTTTAGTTTAATTAGGTCCCATTTGTTTATTTTCATTACTCTAGGATATAGGTCACAAAAAGATCTTGTTGTGATTTATCTCAGAGTGTTTTTCCTGTGTGTTCCTCTAAGAGTTTTATATAGTGTCTGGTCTTACATTTAGGTCTTTGATCCATCTTGAGTTTATTTTTGTGTATGGTGTTAGGGAGTGTTCTAATTTCATTCTTTTAAATGTAGCTGTCCAGTTTCCCCAGCACCACTTATTGAAGAGATTATCTTTTCTCCTTTGTATATTCTTGCCTGCTTTGTCATACATTAGGTTACCACAGGCACAGGGTTAGGGGAGGTGTGTGGGTTTATCTCTGTGCCGTCTATCCTGTACCACTGATGTATATTTCTGTCTTTGTGCCAGTCCCATACTCTTGATTCCTGTAGCTTATAGTATAGTCTAAAGTCAGGGAGCCTGATTCCTCCAGCTCTGCTTTCATTTCTCAAGATAGCTTTGGTTATTAGGGATCTTTCATGTTTCCATACTAACGGGAAAACTTTTTGTTCTAATTAGTAAACCAATGGGTTTGTTTCTGGCCTATTTTTTTTTTCATGCCAGTGCCATACTGTTCTGATTATTATCACTTTGCAATATAAGTTGAGCTCAGAAATGTGATCCCTTCAGCTTTGTTTGTTTGTTGTTTTTTCTTTTTCCAAGATTGCTTTGGCTATCTGGGATTTTCAGACTGTTTTTTCTATTTCAGTGAAAAAATGCCATTAGAATTTTGAGAAGTTTTTATATTGGATATGTAGATCACTTTAGGTGGTATGGACATTTTAACAGTATTAAATTGTTCCAATCATGAACATGGGCTAGCACCCAGGTGGTGCTAGTGGTAAAGTCAGGAGATGTAAGAGACTTGGGTTTGATCCCTGGGGTTAGGAAGATCTCTGGAGGAGGGCACAGCAGTCCACTCCAGTGTTCTTGCCTGGAGAATCTCAAGGACAGAGGAACCTGGCAGGCTACAGTCTATAGGTCACAAAGAGTCAGATACAACTGAAGAAACTTAGCATGCAATCATGAATACAAAATATCTTTCCATTTTGTGTGTCTCCTTCAGTTTCTTCCATCAATGTCTTATAGTTTCAATGTATAGATCTTTCATCTTCTTGGTTAAATTTACAACTAGCACTTTACTCTGTTTGAAGCTATTGTATATGGAATTGTTAACTGCTATTTTGGATAGTTGGTCGGTTGGTGTACAGAGTTACAACTGATTTTTGTATAGTGATTTTGCTGCCTATGATTTTACTGAAATAGTTTATTCCTAACAGTTTTTAGGTGGCGTCTTTAAGGTTTTCTATATGTAACATTATGTCATCTGAACACAGAGATGACACTGGAAGCGACTTGGCTTTCACTAAACCCGTTTCTCTTGGATAGACCTAGAGGACTTCTGACAACATGAGTGCCAGCTTAGTCATGAGTATTCAGTATTACTTCACTAGCATATTCTATAATTCATTTTCTAGTTACTCATTCTGCTTTTATATCATATACAGTGATATTAGATATGGTCTCTATCTGTCTTAATGTAGATTTGTGACTTTTTTCTGGCTTCCTTTTGGGAGAAGACCTATATTCCTACACAGGTGCATATAGACAGGCTTCTCTTCCACAGTATGAGAAAAAATAATATTGTGGGCTACTGGCTTAGGTGGGCTTTTGGATAACACTGTCCACATGTGTATTAAGTTACCTGGATTGTAGAATTGTACGTAAATGTGTTTCACCATGTTCTGATTCCAAGCAGAAAATACTTTGTAATCCTGTTTCTTCATGTAGTTACACCTAAAATTATCTTTAAATTTCTTATGAAACAGGGGCTTTATAATCAATTCTGGGATATATGGGTTTAGGCTGAGTGAATGAAAAAAACCTAAAATAGGTTTCATTCCTTCTAGTGAAAATACTGATGAAAATAGCAGAAAATTAAATTAACAAAATGGAAAATTATATTCCATAGGGTAAAGTTAAGAGTCATTGAACAGTTACATAGTGGCACATTTCTACTCAATATATAGAAGAATTTTCCAATTTTCTGAGCTATATAGAGAATATTACTTGTATTTCTGGCATCTTCAGATAACTTAGAAAATAAATATTGGCTATTAGTGATAACCTCAAGTCATATTTTTCAAATTCTGGCTGACATAGTGACATTTTAAGTATTCTAACAATAAAAATTATGTAACTGTGAGGGTCATTCCAGTTGGCCCTCAAGTAAACACTGACTTGAGTTGCACAGATTTGAACCACTTGTAAGTGGCTTTTTCCAATAAAATGTACTAAAGCACTATTCAGTTCACGGTTGAATCTGAGGCAAAACTGTGGATACAGAGGGCTGACTGTAAAGTTACGTGTGGATTTTCAACTGTGTGGGGCATGTATGTCTGTCATGCTATTCAAGATCAACTGTATTTTCATTTGGTTGTATTTAATTTTGGCCAACTTTCTGCTGAATCTATCACTCATTATAATCAGGAACTACTGTAATTTCAAATAAAAAGGGCACTCTGTTACCTCAACTTAAACCACCTGAAAAATGTTTCCAACTGGTAGAAAGCAGTGCTGTTCATTCTTATTATTTCTCCCATGTCTTTAAAATTTTCTCTGGATTCTCTGTCTGGATACAAAATACAAGAAACAATAACAGTGTTCATCTTAATCATTAACAAAGAGGGCCTTCCATTAACTTCCGGATTACCTCTATAAGTAATGTAGATGGCCCATTTACTGAGAGTATATACTAATGTCAACAGACAGTAGCATAGTTTTGCAAATATTTTTAGTCTTACCAGCAAGATATTGTAAAAACCCAACATATGTTCATCCACTTTCCTCTTTTTTAAATGAGGAAATTTTTAGCACAAAGAAGCAGTTTTAAATTGCATTAACACTTACTAGCATCTGCCTAAGGGTCACTCACCATCTATTGACTTGCTGTATCTCTGAGCTATATATAAGACAGAGTTAAGCAAAAAATTCATGATAATAAAATAAATCCCCACCATAAAGTATGATGCTATCACCAGACCATAGATTATACTGTGAAAAACCAGTTCCCTTCATGAATAAAACATCCATGGTATTCAGAGTGGATGTCATTGTAACTAGTAAATTGGATCTAGACTTGAAAGTGGATCTGTCCTTTTGGTAAGAAAGATATAAGGTTCTGATGAGTGAGTAGAAATTACAAACTCAGTACATTAGTAATAGAGGACACTAAATAAGATCCAGGGAAAAACAAAAGAATGGTAAATGGGAGTTTATATAGAAAATGTTTCATGTAGTCTGCAAGTATGCTTTGCTTGAATGAATCACTGAGGAACAGGAACAGTGTTCAGTGAGAGCTTAATGAGATACTGAATATTTCTGTGGTTCAAGTAGTCAAAGGAAAGCAACCACTTCTAGAGTGCTGTGGAGTTATAGCCCTGTGGATTGGCCAGTATCTTGGGACATGAAATACTTAGCTCTCAAATTTGTCTCCCTGTCACCCAGAACCTCAGAAAACAAAATACTTCACTTTGAAAATAATATCTGATCTAGGCACAACAAACAAATAGTGCTGCCTACATACAGGGTTAAAAATAAAGTATTTGCTAAACCAAGATGATGGTGTAACTAAGAGTCAGACAATCTGGATTCTAGTCCCAGGTTGCTGTTAACTAGCTTTGTGGCCTGTGATGTCATTATTATAGAGATTTACAATTGTGTAATGGTTGATAACAAAGTATTTTCATAATGCTCTCACATGTCACCCCCCAGCTGCCCACTGAAATTCAGATGATAGACAAGGAAACTGAAGCTCAGAGTGATATGGGGACCTACAGAATCACACAGCCCATAAATGGTGGTGGTAAGACACCAAAGCCAGGTTTTCTTTTAAATTTTGTTCTCTTCCCACTTCTTTATCCATAAAACAAAGAGTACACTAATGATTTCTTTTTAGATCAGATATTTTGTGATTTACTAGATATGACATTATTTACTTTTTGGCCACACCATGTGGCTTGTGGAATCTTAGCTCCCCAACCAGGGACTGAACTTGGGCCCTCTGTAGGGAGAGTGCAGAGTTCTAACCACTGGACCAACAGGGAATTCCCTAGGTGTGATATTCTTAATGAAATAGCTTTCATTCCAGTTGAGTCACCAAAGATTTATTAAGTATTGAATTGGCCTATCACTGTACTGAGAACAGTGGTGTACATATAATAGTGGTCCCCAAGCTTTTTGACACCAGGGACAGGTTTTGTGGAAGACAATATTTCTGTGCATGGGTTGGAGGGATGGTTTGGGGATAGTTTAAGTGCATTACATTTATCGTACACTTTATTTCTGTTAGTATGACATCAGCTTCCCCTCAGATTATCAGGCTTTAGACCCAGGAGATTGGGGACTCCTGATATAAAAGTCTGACAATGTTTCCACTGTTTCCCCATCTATTTCCCATGAAGTGGAAACAGTGTCAGACTTTATTTTTTGGGGCTCCAAAATCACTGCAGATGGTGACTGCAGCCATGAAATTAAAAGACGCTTAGTCCTTGGAAGAAAAATTATGACCAACCTAGATAGTATATTCAAAAGCAGAGACATTACTTTGCCGACTAAGGTCCGTCTAGTCAAGCCTATGGTTTTTCCTGTGTTCGTGTAGGGATGTGAGAGTTGGACTGTGAAGAAGGCTGAGCGCCGAAGAATTGATGCTTTTGAACTGTGGTGTTGGAGAAGACTCTTGCGAGTCCCTTGGACTGCAAGGAGATCCAACCAGTCCATTCTGAAGGAGATCAGCCCTGGGATTTCTTTGGAAGGACTGATGGTAAAGTTGAAACTCCAGTACTTTGGCCACCTCATGCGAAGAGTTGACTCATTGGAAAAGACTCTGATGCTGGGAGGGACAGGAGGAGAAGGGGCAGGAGGAGAAGGGGACGACCGAGGATGAGATGGCTGGATGGCATCATGGACCCGATGAAGGTGAGTCTGAGTGAACTCCGGGAGATGGTGATGGACAGGGAGGCCTGGTATGCGATTCATGGAGTTGCAAAGAGTCGGACACGACTGAGTGATTGAACTGAACTGATATAAAAGTCTAGTGTTATCCACCTCAAGTAAAAGTCTAGTGTTATCCACCTCAAGGAGCTTCCAATGTGGTTACTTCTTGCATACTTGTCTGACAGATTTCAAATTAATTAGGACTATTGCCTATAAGAAAGAAAATCATTTGTTCACTGCTTTAAAAGTTTTTTTTACTTCAATATCAGTGTTGGCTAAAGTAAGGAAAAGAGCGATCAAAAACAGGCTTACGCATTGACAATGTGGGAGTTTGGCCTCACCTCTCAAGAAGGCCAATTCTGCACTGCTTTACCTGATTTACTGCCACTCACCAATTAGATGAATTTAGTAGATTCAAGCCCTTTGTACTTTGATTTCCCCAGTGTGTGTCAGAGGGACCTGTGGGTGATACCTGCCACCCTGCTGAAGTGTACGCAGGGTAAATACCTTGTTCATCTCCCTTCATTATTCTGTTTATGGCACCCCACTCCAGTACTCTTGCCTGGAAAATCCCACGGATGGAGGAGCCTGGTAGGCTGCAGTCCATGGGGTCGCTGAGAGTTGGACACGACTCAATAACTTCACTTTCACTTTTCACTTTCGTGCATTGGAGAAGGAAATGGCAACCCACTCCAGTGTTCTTGTCTGGAGAATCCCAGGGATGGCGGAGCCGGGGTCGCACAGAGTCAGACACGACTGAAGCGACTTAGCTGCAGTAGTAGCACCTGAGTTACTGCCACTCACCAACTAGATGAATTTAGTAGATTCAAGCCCTTTGTACTTTGATTTTCCCCAGTGTGTGTCAGAGGGACCTGTGAGTGATACCTGTCACTCTGCTGAAGTGTACGCAGGCTGAGTAAATACCTTGTTCATCTCCCTTCATTATTCTGTTTGCCCCACCTTAAGCTGTGTCCTCTGTGGAGGAAGACCCAGATGAAAGGACCAAATGAGAGGAGGACAGGGGTCTGTAAGTAGTTATTCCTTTGCTAGAACAATCAAATCAGCCCTCAAGGCCCTCTGACAGGAACATATAGACAGCAAACATATTAATAGATGGCTCAAGAAATCCTCTACTAAAGCTGTCTTTGTTGAGGGGACAGTCTGGCAAGTGTTTCAATAGAGGCTGAAGGTTCCTACTGCCTTCCTCACCTAGAGATCCGCTGCCAATACCTTCCTTTTTTGATTACTGTAACTTCATAACATTTTGAAAACAGGACATGTGATGTCTCCAAACTTTGCTCTCTCTCAACATTGTTTTGGCTACTTGGGATCTATTGTGGTTCCATACAAATTTTTGGACTGTTTTTCTATTTCTGTAAATCAATAAAGCTTTTATAATAAAAATTAAGAAGGAGGTAGACCTATATATATATATTGACATGGAAAGATACTAAAAGTAACATGTTTCGTCTTTAACTTAAAAAGCAGTTTACAACAAAGGCTTCTGATGAAAAATCATGTACCCTACACTCAAGAGGCATGCATTTTTGTCCAGTTCTTTAAAAAAATTTTTTTTCTGAGCACTGTTTTAACTATTAAAAAAATAGAATTATAGTACGTTTACAATGTTGTGTTGGTTTTGGGTGTACAGCAAAGTGACCCAGTTATACATATATATATATTTTTCAGATTCCTTTACATTATAGGTTATTACAAGATATTAAATATAGTTCCCTGTGCTATCCAGTAGGTCTTTGTTTATTTTATAGATAATAGTGTGTTTGTTAATTCGAAGCTCCTAATTTACCCCCTCCCTCACTACTCCCTTTGGTAACCATGTGTTTGTTATCTATGTCTATGAGTCTATTTGTTTTGTAAATAAGTTCATTTATATAACTTTTTAAGATTCCACATATAAATGATATCATATGATATTTGTCTGACTTCACTTAATATGGTAATGTCTAGGTTCACCTATGTTTTTGCAAATGGCATTGTTATTCTCTTTTATGGCTGAGTAATAGTCTGTGTACATATATCACATCTTTATTCATCTGTCAAGGGACACTTAGATTGCGTCTGTGTCTTGGCTATTATAAACAGAGCTGCTATACAGTGGCAGTTTTCACCACGAGATAGCATGGGTAAAATAGCACCTTCAGGTGAGTTACAGTGCTTTATTTCTTTTACCAGCTACCTATCACTGAATAAGAAATAACCCTAAAAATTATCTCAAAAAAATAAACATTAAACATTATTATTTTAAAAAACTAAAAAAAATACATAGTGCTGCTATGAACACTGGGGTGCATGTATCTTTTTGAACTATAGTTTTTGTCTGCTCTGGATATATGGCCAGGAGTGGGACTGCAGGATCATATGGCAGTTCTGTTTTTAGTTTTTTAAAGGAACTGCCATACTGTTCTCAAAGAAGTTGTTCGTCTTGCAAAGAAGAACTAGAGCCTCTTGATGAACGTGAGAGAGGAGAGTGAAAAAGTAGGCTTAAAACTCAACATTCAGAAAACGCAGTTCATGGCATCTGGTCCCATCACTTCATGGCAAATAGATGGAGAAACAGTGGAAACAGTGACAGACTATTTTCTTGGGCTCCAAAATCACTGCAGATGGTGACTGCAGCCATGAAATTAAAAGACGCTTGCTCCTTGGAAGAAAAGCTATGACCAACCTAGACAGCATATNGGAACCTGGTGGATTGCAGTCCATGGGGTCGCAAAGAGTCGGGCACGACTGAGCGACTAACACACACACTTAGTTCACTGATAAAAGTCTTATTTTCTATTGAATAAGTCACTTATATGTTATTTGACAATTGTTTCAAAAAATGTAAGTTCCCCCAACAAGTATCTCCTCTCTAGTTGTGGCTATAGACAATAAAATCGAGAATTTTATTACACTCTTTCTTTTTCACCTGCATATGGGAGAGTTATCTAACTGCACACCTCTCATATTGGCACTAAGCTAACTACTAAAGTCTGTTTAAATCTATCTACTTATCTTTTGTTTTGCTGCCTACCTGGGCCTTTTCCAAGCAGGCATAAAATCTCCAATCGGTTTGTTATCACAACCAGAATGCAAGAGATTATGATTCTGGAGAGAAGCAGAATCAGTTTACATCCTTTTTAGGCAAGAAAAAAGGATACTACTTCACAAGCAAGAAATCTGAGGCTCCCTGACCTTAATTTTAAAAACCTGCAGCTAATAATCACATTAAAATTGGTTTTACATGCCAGACAGTTTTTGTTTCCTCTGTTGTTTTTACAATTTGAGTGTCCTTTTGGTTACCAAAATTATTTGCTGAAAGGCATATATTAATATTTAAGATATTTCATCTGTAATAAGCTTAAGTCTTATAGTTTAGGTATATTTGAGTTAAAATATTTTGTATTTTTTTAAAAATAAAGCTAGTAACATTCCTTGTACTTATCCAGATTAGAACCTAGCAATTTAACTCGTAATTATGACAAAATGAGTTTTTCATTATAATCTGTCAACCCAAATAAAGAACATATACATTCCACCATGGGTACACTCTAACCCCTCCCTAAAAAAGGTCAATCGTTTCTTGAAGGAAAGAGAGCTCTGCCTGAAGCTATACATTTAGCAAGAAAACAGGTCAAAGAACAGATGTGCAGAGCTGAAGAGAATGGGCACAGGTGATCTGGTCAGTATGCAGAGGCTCCAGTGACAGCAAACTGAACTTGGTTTCTTTTCAACAGTGTAATACTTAAGGACAACAAATCTAATTAACACCATAAGGCAAAATAAGTGATCTTCTAAAGGGTGGTTAGCTTTCACTTAACATTTTGCTAAAGGAACTGTATTAGCCAGACCCATTTCAGCTGCTCCAGTATAACTTGCTGTTCCACTAGATAAGTTTTGTCTTCAGACACTTCTCTTTTAGAGAGAGAGTGGCTTACAGTTTGTGTGTATGTTACTGAAATGAAACGTTCAGTCCAGCTATGGAGATGATGCTCACAGAATGAAAATACAATGTGACTCTATATATGTGTATACTAAGAGAAAAGTTACCGTGGCACTTTCGGTGCCCCCAAAGTTTAGGCTTACTAAGTATTTATTTCCAAGATACTTTTGGTATTAATGAAAATACAACTAAATACTTGGGGAAAAAAAATCTCACAGTCATGTTTGCTACTTCCATGATAAAAGTAAAAAATATCTATTAATATTATAGTCATGGAATCATTCTCCCTTAGGTAAGTCTAAAAGAAGAAAAAAAATTATGGGATGAATTTGCAAAAGTGTGAAAAGATGTCTTTATCTACACCAAGGCTGATCTTTACAATTACCTCAGTTTTCTAGATCTATGATACTAAATAGCAATCCCAAGGCTCTGTTGGTTACGTGTATATTAGCATCTCCCGGAAGAAGGAAATGGCAACCCACTCCAGTATTCTTGCCTAAAAAATTCCATGGACAAAGAAGCTTGGCAGGCGTAGTGTCTGTGGTGTCTCAGAAAAGTTGGACATGACATAGTGACTAAGCAACAACAATATTAATGTTTAAACTTTCATCTCTCTCCTCTTGAGAATAAAGGCTAAGATTTTAATGACAATACATTAAAATACTGCTCTACTTTTTATCTGCAATTGGGCACTATTAAAAGTTAAAGGCAGTCTTCTCTTCAAAGGAGACACTTATCAGCCAATTGAACTGTAAGTTTTGGGGCCCTTTTAAACCAATGCCTGTTTTATAACTCTAAAAGTATTTTAGCAGTTTTTAATAACAGCAGTTATAGAGAGGACGATAGTACTTAAAACATCTGTAACCATGGAACATCTTTAATCTGGTCAGATTACTGATAAGGCAAAGGCATTATTAACTTATCTTTACAAACAACCTTACAACAAGATAATAAAATGCATATACCCTAACATTCTTAGCAGAAGAGAAAAGCCATAAGGTTACCTTTTCTAGTCACTTAAGATAACTGGTCTTATCTTGAAAAAGCGAAAAAACAAACAACAAAAAAACAAACCCTCAAAGTTATAAAGATAAAAGCACGGGCTGACTTACCACATGATCAGACTTTAACTCTTAAAATAATTAAAACATCTCACAAAAATTTTTAAGTCTTTTAAATGTGATTTTTAAAAAGACCTACTATATGGTAGTAAATACATTAATATGCAATTTGAAATTCTCAAAGCAGCTCCTGTCCAAATAAAAAATGACAAGAATGTTTTGTTTCTGAATTAAAAAATGGAAAAGTTTACTGTGAAAAATAACATTTATGCAACAGGTGGGTTTTTGTGTTTTTTTGGTAGTTGTGCTTATTAATCACTTTGCAGGGTTTTAAAATTGTTCATTATCAAAGACCCAAAAGTATAGTAACAGAATTGAACCTGAGAAATCTGAATCTTTGATTTCAGTAACTCTTTCAATATTTTAGATCTATAGAATTTAAAGTAAATAAATTTAGTAAAGAATATTTAGTCATTTATGAAAATAAGGATCATATTGATGAAAATAAAGATGTCTCCATTTCAAATTAAACATTTACTGAANGTAACTCTTTCAATATTTTAGATCTATAGAATTTAAAGTAAATAAATTTAGTAAAGAATATTTAGTCATTTATGAAAATAAGGATCATATTGATGAAAATAAAGATGTCTCCATTTCAAATTAAACATTTACTGAATATTTTATTACATACCTGGTGCTGTAGTGGGTACTTTTGTAAGATTCTCTGCCCTAAATTTCCAGTGTTAAATCTAAAACTTTCCAGATAGACATTTGGTTTTTTAAATGGTAGGTATGACTAATCGTATATATTAAATTATATACGATTCTATATTATTTATATTTACAGTATATATAAACAATTATTTTATATATAATTACAAAGTTATATGCATATAAATATTTTGTTAAACAACTTGTGAAAATGAATAGTAGGTATCATGTTTTAAATAAAAGCATAATTGGAATATTGCTCATTTAACTAATGCAAACCACCAGTCTACCTATAGCAGTATGTACTTCAATGTTAAGAAGATCCAGCTGAAATATAACTAATTCTGATCAGAGAACTAGTGGATTAGCCAGATATTCATTTGGATTTTTCCATAACATCTTAAGAACTTTTGGGCCAACCCAATATTTTTTTCCCATAGCTAAAGGGGTCACTCTAAACACAAAAACTAGCATTGTTTTTCTATGATTAGGTTATAGTAGCTTAAGTCTTCAAACGTTAGAATTCCTCACGCAGCTGTTAATTGCAGACCAGGGGACTGGCTGACAGCTACTTCTTGCCTATTTCGTTAATGGTTTACTTCCAGGTCCTAAAAGGACTGGAGCCTTTCTCCACAGATAATGTTGCTGCCTTCTACATAGGTGGCTCTTTCTGGTTTGTCACTCTCCACACAATGCAAATCTGAATGAACTCACATCTGTCACGGATCGACCCAATTCGTGGGCAATCTTTTCCCATCGACCTGGGGTCCCTCCTGGGAACTTCACCATACTTCTTGTCAGCTGGCTGAGGTCCTCTTCTGTCCATTCAGGTGCCTGAAGAACATTAAAGAACAACAATGTCTGCTAAAACATTTAATAAGCCTGTGAAATTAAGTATTAGCATCATGCTTTCTGCAAAAATAACAATGTTAAAATGTATCTACCAGTTTGAATGAAGGTCTGAGTTGCATCTTTGAGTTATGAATGTATGTTAGAATGAACATCGTTAGAAAGTGCCCGTATATACTAAATAAAGAAGCAGTACTGGGAACCCAAGCTTTCAAAGACACTTAAAAAAAAGGTGAGACAGTCGTCTGGAAGTGCACTGTGTGTCACACAGATGCCTCATGTGAGGTTCCTAGAGAAGGTCTTGAAGTTTTTAAGAAGTTTTTCGCTTTTTTAATGTAAATGAAAAGGTGAACAAGTAAATGTACTAATTCCAAATCAGAACTGAGACAGAATTTTTTGTTCATTCTATGTAAGTCTAAAATTCATGTTGTTTTCAAGGAGTTTAATTTAGCAAGTGCTAGCATTTCATAAAACTTGAGAACAGAAATACAAACTCCTGCAACCAAGACTTAAAACCATCCGATCCATGCAAAGAAAGCAACACTTTCTGTTTGAGAAGGTAAACAGCTTCTTAAAAATTGGTCAAATGGTTACATGAATATGAAAATACCTCAAAGATTGTAAAAGTCTTATTTGCGAAAGCCAAAATTATAAAAGTGTGCATATTCTCTGCATTTTATTGAGCATTACCACTTGGTGAGAGCCAAAGCTGAGAAAAGCAAAAGAGCATCATCAAATAACAAATAATGACATTACAATTATTTTATGTTACAGCACTGGTTCCTACCAGAGGCAGTAGCCACACTGGTGTTATACCAGACTCTAGGAGTCAGCAGCGAGATGGAGGAAGCCACCTTATTTTCCTTTAATTAAAAAGACAGAAGGAAGGAAGGAAACCTTTGAGACAAATACCTTTTCTAATCACCATTTCCGATAATGAACAGGCATACATCAGGCCGTTTGCATTACAGAACCATCAGCACAGAACAACAGTGGAGGTGAGTGACCCCAGGGACTATCTCCGCAGCCCCAGCACAGCGTCTCCCTGACACTAATCCTCCCTGTCATTCTCCCACTGCGCTCTAACCACACTGACATCCGCCCGCCTCACTGCAAGCTTAACGGGCCCTTCCTGACTTCTTACTGTCTCCCCCAATCAATGGTTCAAGCGTGCTCTTTTCACCATGTCCAAATGGCAGCTTCACTCAGAATCAAAGTGCGCTGGCCCTGTTAAAGGGCTTTCCGAAAGCCTCTCCTATTTGCATTCATTTGCAAAGCAAACTACTTTTATTCACTTTGTTCTGCTATCAAGAATGTTCCCTGAAGCAGATAAATTGGCATAAATACAACCTGCCACTTAAGAGTCAGTAAATAATAGCCAATAGTAGGGAGGATTTTATCAATCATTCTATTTTGTATCCACTAAAAGCTGAAAGCCTCAAACATATTCATCAGTGCGACCCTTATGAAACATGCATAAATTCACTTCTATAAAGAAGGTGGCCTACACTGAGTATGGTCGTAGTTTCTTTGATATTTAATGAATACCAGAAATCTAACTCTCCATAACAGATCATTTAAGCATGTACACTGAAAATTATTTTTTTACTTTTTGCTTATTTGTTTTTACTTTAGGGGAAAAGTGTTATTTAGATATTATTTAGGGGGACATAATTGGATTTTCTAGGAAATCATTTTTGCTAAAAAGCTGAAAGTTTAATAATTATACCGATTGGTAAAAGAAATGCATGCATTACGGAGACTTTATATATGCTTAATAGTCTAGAGTCATACCATAAAAAGCATTTAGTTGATGCTGCACAGAGATACAGTATTCGAACCATCCATCCATCAGTGCAATTTCACAGTAAATCATATTTCTGTATTAATTATAACATTCTTGGAGCCAAGAAAACTGTCTAAAATGTTAAAAATATATGCCATTGTTTCACACAGTAAACTAAAATAACATACTTTTAATAAATTGGCCTTCCAAATATGTTGCACGTATGAACAATGGGCATTAAGAATTAACCTAATTTTAATTCCTTGTTAATGAGTCTAAAAGGACTGTGCCACTTTTTTTGGAGAGGGAAAAATTTAAATCAAATTTTTAGACAGATATCCTAAAAATAATCAACGACTTTGAAAATCTTTCCCTTTAGTTTCACTGTTACTTCACAGCCATGATTTTTTTATTATTATTAAAAAACCAGATCAGTAATAACTAGACCATAATCTGAAATCTTTGAAGAGAATCCTTTTAGCAGTTCGTTATTCTCTGTTCCAGCCGTACAGCACTTTGCTGACTGTAATTCCTCAGTAACAGTGGGTTGTGTCTTTAGAAGCAACAGAGCCTTCTGTGATCCAGCTACCACGGCAGCCGTGAGGGTGGCCACGGTGTGAATGTATTCTCCCTGTTCTAATCTGGAGCCAGCTGTAGCTGTGAAAGTCAAAAGAATGCAGAAGAATACTACTTTGCCACTTAAAACCTCGTATGTGCAATATTACTGAGACACTGGGCCAAAAATTCACCTCTGCAGCAAAGTAATGGAAGACACCACATGGTGTGGGGACAGATGTTGTGACTACACAGCGCTCCAGTTTTGCATCAGAAAAGCTGTGCTCTGGGAATAAATCTCCATACTGGATAAAAATAAAAGTTTTCAAAATATTTAATATTTTTATGTGATGGATTCCAAAATAGATCTACTAAAGTAAGAGCTGATATAACATTTCAATTGTATTCTTTCTACCCCTTTGGGATAGATTTTTGCCATAAAACGAGCTATGTTCAAAGATTTAGTGCCTGTGAAAATCCGTAATATTCTTGGGGATAGGAGTTGGAGGATGTAGGGAAAGCATGCTATATTTTTTAAGTAACCTATAGCTCAGATGGTAAAGAATCTGCCTGCAATGCAGGAGACCTGGGTTTCATCCCTGGGTCAGGAAGATCCCCTGGAGAAGGGAAAGGCTACCCACTCCAGGATTCTTGCCTGGAGAATTCTATGGACAGAAGAGCCTGGCAGGTTACAGTCCATGGGATCGCAGAGTTGGACGTGACTAAGTGACTGACACACAGACACACACCTTTCCCCTCACAGAGTTAGACTATAAAATGTTAATTACAAGCTATCATGTAATTTATTTGGTACTAAAAACTTATAACCCAATTAAAAGAAAAATGTTAAATGTACTTATTGCCTTTTCATACTTTAATGGCAAAGTCTATTTCTGTTTAATAAATAGTAGTGAAACTCTAATGAATATTTGTCGAAATAAGTTATGATCCTTATTTAGGCAATTACAGACCTTACAATTTTGGAATGAATAATTTTTAATAGATTCAACTAAACTCATAAATGCTCAGATTTTACCTAAGAAATAATATCCTTACATAGCAGCAACCAGTTAAAAATATCAGATATATATCTAATAATGTAGATGGTGTATCTAATGATCCAGTAGCCAGCTACGTTCTAATTCTATAATCTGTACTGACACTGTGTTTTAGAATATGTATTTGGCTTTCAGCTATTAAATTTTCATTTCCAACTTTGAAAATTGAGCAGTTAATTGACTATACATGTGGATAAATAGTATATTAAAAAACCAAACAACAAAATTAAAAACAAATCACTTCACAAATGTCTTTTCATTCTTAGGAAAAGAAACTCTTCTTTGAGGAAAAGCTTGCAACCTGCCCTAAGGTATTACCACGGTGTTGTGACCCTTGAGGAGCATCACTGTGACCAGGAAGGTCTCCTTGTCTATGATTTAGCAGTCTTGCCAAAAGAGACATGCCCTCTGGGTCAGTGGTCCTAAAGTGGGGTCCAGTGCCAACCAGCAAACCAGTTTTGTTAACCTCGTGTGACACAGTTCAGAAACTTAGAGCCATGGAACACTGCCACCACCACCAAGTGCAGGCTCTTCCTTTAGAGAATACAAGCCAGTTGTGTTAGTTGTCAAACTAGCAAGGTGAGTCACACCAAATGTGAGCTCCAGTCCTATTCAGCATGATAGGATGACAGCTTGGTCAACTTTTAAAACCTGGTCCTTTACTATAGATGATTTGAGGAACACTGCTCAAGACAATGCAAATAGTTAAAAAAAAAATTTTTTTTTTAAAGCAGTAGTAAATGGGCCCTTGAGAAATGGACTCAAAGAGGTTTGATCTGTTCCTTTTCAAAATATTTTATGCCACTAAGTGTTGGGGGGATTCAGCTTCTAGTAAAAGATACAGCAAAGTGCAGAGCGCCTTTAAGTGGGGCCCGTCTGTCTGGTTCTGTCTGAGGAACGAGAGGATCCGGGTGGCTGGAGCAAAGCGAGCAAAGGTGGCAGGGGGAGGAGACAAGGCCCACTGGGTAGGAGGTAAAGTCACAAAAGGGCCAGAGCCCACTGCAAGGGCTGCGACTCATTAACTGCCTGACGCACGATGTCATTGGAGAACTTTCTTCTTTCCCCTTTCAGTTGGTTGAGTGCTTATTTTCTTAATTGGGGAAGGCTTATTTACAAAACTGTGGGTCGAGGGGACCCACACAAGCAAGTGCACTGACAGTGCTGATAGCTCAGTCCTGCAAGACACCCAGAGTCCCCTTCCTTCCAAGGTAGAGTGAAACCAGGTGTAGGGACACAGGTAGCCCATGACAACCACATCTGCAACCACGGATAATTCCCTGGTGGCTCAGACGGTAAAGCGTCTGTCTACAATGCGGGAGACCTGGGTTCAATCCCTGGGTTGGGAAGATCCCCTGGAGAAGGAAATGGCAATCCACTCCAGGACTATTGCCTGGAAAATCCCATGGACAGAGGAGCCTGGTAGGCTACAGCCCATGGGGTCGCAAAGAGTCGGACACGACTGAGTGACTTCACTTCACTTATTGCACAGCCCCAACAGTTGAGCAATGAGGAGTAAGATGGGGGTGTGAGAAGAATCTAAGTCTTTAATGAGAGTACTAATCTCTGCCTTTCTTATTCCTTCACTCAGCTTCTGTGGCCATTCAGAAAGGAGTAATCATAAATAAATATAATCAAGGGGATGGGATATATTTGTCCAGAAATGTTTTTACATGGAAAAATGTGTGAAGTCTTACTTGCAACTATGATATACAATATTCAAATTGTAACCCAGTGTGTTCTAGAATCATCTTGATAATACCATAATAAAGAGCTGGCTCCATCTTATGATGTCTGATTGCCGAGAGCGTTGAAGTCTCACTTCTCTCTGGAAACCTTGCAAGTCCCTCCCTGTGTACAAGAATCCTTATCCCCGCCCCACCCCACAATAAAAAGCTCCAAACCACCCTCCTTTTCTTGCTCTCAAGTAATTTGGGGGCCAACAGGGAAAGCCTCTTTTGTATCATCTTGGTGTGCATGACATCGGTCCTGACACTGGAACAAAATTTTGGGTGTGGAGGTGGTGATACTGTCCCCGCTAGGTGGCCACAGCAGTTGGCACTAGAAGCAGGACATTCGAGGGGTCACAGCTACCTGGGGCTTGCTTCTGTTGCTTTGGTGTACTGCCGGATGCTGCATTTGCTGAGTTCTACCAAGCCTCTGTCATAGATTTAACCCACCACAGTTGGAAGCATCAGTGATTGGTGTTTACAGAGAGGGTATGGGATTAGGGCCCTCCCTGAAGTAGCTCTGGGTCCTGCGTCTTAGCCCAGATTCATTTGTGTCTTAGACTGAATTGTGTGTCTTGATTGATGGACTCAGAAAGACCTTGTGACCTACTGGTTGTGTGTCTCCACCAGGCACTGGTCCTGAAGAGGACTTCGGGGATTTCCCTGGTGGTCCCCAATGCAGGGGGTAAGGCATCCCTGGTCAAGGAACTAGATCCCATATGCCACAACTAAGAGCTGGCACACCACAATTAAAGAGCCCTTATGTGGCAGCTAAGACCCAGAGAAGCCAAATACATAAATATTGAAAGATAAAGAGGGCTCAGGGGAAAAGACAGATCGCATAGACCCACAGGGTGGTCACTTGTTTGGGAGACCAGCAGTTCCTGTTTGAAGAGCTGAATTACTGAGATTCACATTCCTGAAAGTCAACAGCTCACTAGGACCCTGTAAGATGCTTTTCCTGCATCGGTTGCCTATGTGCCTTGATCCTCGGATCAGACGATCAGACAGAGAAACACCCATGGCATCCCTGTGGCGCAGCCAAGCTGAAAATATAACCACTGTCATGGCCAAGGACCCTACTCCTGATCACACTGATCTGAGGCTCTGGAGGAAGAAATTTATAAATGTGAGCAGTGCAGAGAAGACCTCTCAAGAATATCTAGGAGATATCCATCACCACCACAAAACAAATAGCCCAAAACAACCAAACCAGAACAAACAAAAAACCCCGACACATGGGGAGTTCACTTGCCTACTAGGCTTGCTGGAACGGATTTGCTTAAACAGAAGTCTGTCTCCTCACAGTTCTGGAGGCTTGATCTACAAGATCAAGGTGTCACCAGGGCTGGTTCCTGGTAAGGCCTCTCCTCCTGGCTTGCACATGGTTTCCTCGCTGCATCCTCACTGGCCTTTCCACTGCATGTACATGCAGGGAGGGCATGCCCTGGTCTCTCTTCCTCCTCTTATAGGGACATCAGCCCTATCAGATTAGGGCCCTGGTGTGACCTCAGGCTGTAGTCCATTGGGTCACAGAGTTGGACACGACTGAGCGACTAAGCACACACCAAGTACCTCCTTAAAGGTCTCATCTCCAAATACAGTTGCGTGGGAATTAGAGCTTCAGTGAATGAAGTGGGAACCACAGTTCAATCATTAACAAGAAGGAAGTGAACGAAAACTGAAATGGAAGTCCACAATTTGGCACAGTTGGTAACAAATTTTACTGAAAAGAATTTCTACAAAAGGATAAAAAGGGCAGATTGGCTTCTGCACATCTATAACACTGGTTCTGAATTAATATTTGCTGAAATATAACAATTGGAAAAACTTCATGGCCTTAATCAATAATGGGGCTCAAATGACAGTTACCCTGGGCATCCCACTAAATAAGGTGGCTCCCATAATTGTTGGGAAGTTACTAATGATAAAGAGGACAAACAGGTATGCTTTACCTCAACCATAGGAACAACTGCTGCTGCTGCTGCTAAGTCACTTTAGCCATGTCCGACTCTGTCCGACCCCATAGACGGCAGCCCGCCAGGCTCCCCCGTCCCTGGGATTCTCCAGGCAAAAACACTGGAGTAGGTTGCCATTTCTTTCTCCAGTGCATGAAAGTGAAAAGTGAAAGTGAAGTCACTCAGTTGTATCCGACTCTTAGCGACCCCATGGACTGCAGCCTACCAGGCTCCTCCGCCCATGGGATTTGCCAGGCAAGAGTACTGGAGTGGGGTGCCATTGCCTTCTACAGTCTTGCCTAAATCCCTAATGATGAGAGTACCCACTGTCCTAAAACGTGCCACAGTGGTCATGGATTCTGACTCAGCAAGTAATAAAATTAAATCTTTGTCACTTACAAATTATCTTGATAAAATGGAGACCCATGGACCTCTTCCTCCCCCAGTGAAATAGTTAATATGGCCCAATGTAAATTAAAAGGAAGTCTTTAATGATGGAGACCCCTTAGACAAGATGTATTTGAAGAAGCAGTTATCATCCCCACTGCTTTGCTATTTAATAGCCCCATCTGGCCTGCTCTTAGTGTTGGTAAGAACGAATGTGCCTCACAGTGGATTACCTCAACCTTAATGCCGTGGGCCTCATTAAGGTCCCCATAGCCAGCCTCACTGAAACCAAATTTGTCCAGTCAGTATCTGGTACATATTTGGCTCTTACAGATTTATTAAATTTTTTGTCTGTGCCTATTTCACCAGTCCCTTGAGTGCAGTTTGCCTTTGCCTCCAAAGGACACACTTTACCCAGCCCATATGAGGATACCTGGGCTTCATAGGTGGTGCTAGTGGTAAACAGCCCGCCCACCAATGCAGGAGATATGAGACACAGGTTTGATCCTTGGGTTGGGAAGATCCCCTGGAGAAGGGTATGGCAACCCACTCCAGTGTTTTTGCCTGGAGAATCCCATGGACAGAGGATCCTGGCAAACTGAAGTCCACGGGGTCACAAAGTTGGGCATGACTAAAGTGACTGAGCACATGGATGGCCTGTCACTGTATACAGTCTCTGAGGGCAAGCTCTGAACCACAGCCTGCCCTCTCCAGGAACTCAGGTGTGCCACTATGATCTTCTCTTTGGCACACTCGTTTAGGACATATAGATACAAGGCGCTCACGAAAAGGGGGATGGGCTGTTGCCTCACACATAGGGTGAGGCCCTGTCACCTTGATTAAACTCCTTAGAAGTATTTGGGAGACTGAAGGCTGCTCCATCTATTTGACACTGTCAAGAAATAGCTATGGACTCTCACCACCCACAACTTCCTTTAGGCTTTATATTCTAGAGGAAACATTTCTCATTTACAACTCGTACTTTATGCTGTTTACTTGCAAACTAGCTCACCTCGAACGGGGCCCCCTCTAAAAAAGGTTCTAGAATCTGTCCAAATTGTAAAACAACAGATACTCCTGTTAGTGTCCCCCAGAGACTCCTTCACTGTAGAAGTTTTGGCAACCTTCTTCCTGTGTTAGAATACTAGTTATGTACAAGTAATTTGGCTTTAAAATGCTAAAACCATAAATATCTGGACTACTAAAATTAAACTTTTGGTCTTTTCCAGAAACTGCTTAAAAAATGAAAAAGCCACAAACTGGGAGCAAATATTCATAATATCCAAAAAAAAGATCTGATTCACAATTTATATATCCATTCTCCTACTGATAAAAACACGTGAGTAGTTGCTAGCTCTTGGATATTATGTATTATGAATATAGCTGCTCTGGTATTTGTGTATAACTCTCAGTGGTCATATGTTTTCATTTCTCTCTAAATACCCACTGGTGGAATTGCTAGGTCCTACAGTAAGTATACATGTCACCTTTTAAGGAACTACATAAGTATTTCCCCAAAGTATTGTTTTATACTCTACCCAGCAATAAATTGCTCCAGATCCTCACCCACACTTGATGCTACCAGCGGTTTTATTTTTGGCCATTCTGGTGGGAATGAAATGTATCTTCTTGTAATAGTTTCCATTTCCCAGATACTAGATGATCTTAAGTATCTTTACATGTGTTTAAGGGACAACTGATTATGTACTTTTGTGAAGTATGTGTTCATTTCTTTCGTTCATTTGTTAACTGGGTTGTTTGTCTTTTTGTTATTCACTTGTAAGAGTTCATTGTATTTTGTGGACACAAGATTTTTGTCAGATATATGTGTTTTGGATATTTTCTTCTGGTTTGTAACTTGTATTTTCATGTAAAATTCTTCAACTTTTATTTTGAAATAGTTTTAGACTTACATAATTTCCATATACTCTTTATCTGGCTTATAATAATGACGTTAACCGCTTATGTAACCACTGTGGTTACAAGCTTCCAAGATGGTCCTCAGTGATTTTTCCCTCCACCTATGAATGCCCTTGTTCAGTCCCCCTCCCACAACACCTAGGGCTGACTTGTGTAACTAATAAGATACTGTAGGAATGACAGTGAGTGACTTCCAAGGGTAGGTTACAGAAGACACTGTGCAGTTTCTGTCTTGCTCTCTTGTGGATCACTCGGCTCTAGGGAAAGCCAGCTGCCAAAGCACTGAGGACCCTGAGGTAGCCCAAACAGACAGGCAGTGACAGGAAGAGACAGCGTCGCCCTCAAGATCAAAGGGCAAACATTCTTACTGTGTAGTATAGGGGAGATAATTGCCTCCCTCTGTAGGAAAAGACAGTCATGCTGTTATAAAAAGAATCTGGGTTCCCTAAGCTCAGGATTCCTCTTCTGTAACCCAACCCATTGGTCAACGAGGGGGTCATCTGCCCCTCTGCCTCACTCTGTGGGAACCAGCAGGAAAATGGCAATGCTCTAGCTACTGCTATTGCTGTGAGTGATAAACTGTCCTTTATCTCCGGGTGAAGAGTCTCGTGTCTTCTACCACATCCGTGAAACTAGCAGCTAACTTACTTACTTGCAAGTGGGGTAGAATCTTCAATTCTTTACAGTTTTGGCAACAAGGATAAGATTCTGACAGACATGACTTTCTGAAAGAGGAAAGGTGAGAGCCTTGCACAGACCTGAGGGAAGGCCACGGGAACCTTGTAGTAAGTATGCTGGCCAAATCATACAGTCAATTATGGAGGCAAATGACCCTTCCGTTACTGCCTGTTAGTGAGGATGAATCATGGAGGTGGTTGCAGGCTAACCACCAGGAAACAGGTTCAAGACAGCTGCCGGACAGGGGGCCTCTCTGTTCCTAACTCTCTTCTGGACTAGGGCACTTCCTTACCGCTCTGTTAATCAGCTTCAGGTCTACACCACTGGAACAGCAAGTACTAAAATTCATTGTAGTGCTGTTCCTGTTCAGGCAAGAGGTTCTGCTCTCTTTCAGATAATGACAGACACACACATCTATAATGAACATGAAAGAAGAGAAATTCATGGGCGTAAATCAGGCCAATCATTAGAACGATGTCTGGTTTACTTGGGAGTTCAGGGGGCAGGGTGTGTAATGCTCTTAAGTTGGGGTCCCCAGCCCCCAGCTACAGACCGGTACTACACAGCAGTAGGGGAGCAGTGGGCGAGTAAGCAAAGCTTTACTGCCGCTCACATCCCTGGTGTTACCGCCGGAACCGTCATGGCATCACTGCCTGAACCTCCTCCCCATCCCCCTGCCCTGTTTGTGGAAACTGTCTTCCACGAAACTGGCCCCTGGGGCCAGCCACTGGGGATGGCTGCTCTTAAGGAAAAATGGAATCAGCTGGGCTGACTTTCCTATATCTTGCCGACCTCAGGTCTATTTGGAAATGACAGTAAAAGGTCTTAGAGGTTTTCAAAGTGGGTCATGGCTACTTTGGGCTTCCCTGGTGGCTCAGATGGTAAAGAATCCGCCTGCAAGGCAAGAGACCCTGGTTCGATCCCTGGGTTAGGAAGATACCTTAGAGAAGGGAATGGCAACCCACTCCAGTATTCTTGCCTGGAGAATTTCCACAGAAAGAGGAGCCTGGTGGCCTACAGTCCATGGGGTCTCAAAGAGTCGAACACGACTGAGTGAGTAACAACACAGCACAACCCATGGGCACTTTTATCCTTTCAGGGAGATCTACGCGAGACAGATAAACTCTTGTAAGAAACCAAGAATTAGGCCTTGATTAGTATTCAGGTTCTTATTACTTCAGACTGGATTTAGAATGCTGATGTAAGTGACCATAAAGAATGAGAAATTAACCCCAAGAAATCTAGGTAAATTTCTGGGATCAGCCTACCACCCCGCACAAGTCCTCAGCCCTTAAGAATTAAGAGATGTTAGTGATAGGAGAGCAATCACTCTGGATTAAGGTGAACTCCACAAAGAAGGTCAGCACTGTGTAAGCATGAGCCAGCCAATGGACACCCCATGACCTCAGCTAGAAAGCACTGTGGCAACAGTGCTGTGGCTAAGACTCCATGTGCAAGCGGCCCAGGTTCAATCCCTGGTCAGGGAACTAGATCCCACATGCTGCAATGAAGATCAAAGAGCCCACATGCCACAGCTAAGACCTGGCACAGCCAAATTTTAAAAAAAAGATGAAATAGATGGTGTCAGTGACAAGGACCTCACCACCTGATACAGATCACGGGTCACCCAAAACTCTACAGTTGCATTTGGCTTGTCCAAATCAAAACGTAAAAGCACCCTACTCATATCAGGGGCTTCCCTGGTGGCTCTGCTGGTAAAGAATCCTCCTGCAATGCAGGAGACCTGCGTTTGATCCCTGGGTTGGGAAGATGCCCTGGAGAAGGGAAAGGCTACCCACTCCAGTATTCTGGCCTGGAGAATTCCATGGATAGTATAGTCCATTGGGTTGCAATGAGTTGGGCATGACTGAGCAACTTGCACTCAAATCTTTGAGTACTGGATATAGCATGTGTCTCATTTCAGCATTCCATCTGGTACTTTAAATGGATTACTTCTCAGTGTATGTACTATGAAGGGACTCAAACCCACAAGGCTGCATTTGCGCCCAACTTGCAAGCTGCTGGCACGTGGTCTGCTTTTGAAGTCCCACATCTTCGTGACTGTTTTGAGCTGTAAGTCTATGACTAATGATTCCGTCAAGTGGAGCCCAAGACAAAAGAAAACAGCCTCAACCTGGAGGCATCTCTTGGGTTTTGGACTTGTTGGCTCCTGACAGCTATCAGGTAAGCACATTCTTTTTGAAATGCATCCATTAGCTTGCTATTGAACTATTTTGAAAAAGAATGCCTGGTTTAAGGAAGCTTTGTGACTCTCCAGTCTGATACTGCATTTTGGGGTGAGTCAACATGGATTCAGGGACTCATGAGTTGAGAAGGGCCTAACAAGGCTTGCTGATTAAATGGAAATGGTATGTTCACGAACACAGCTGGCCTTGCCCCTCTGGCACCTGATCTCGACATGAAAAAGTGGCAGCTATCCTCTGTATTCCACCACCTGAAGCAAAGCTGCTGGTTCAATGGGCCCTTGATTCACAAAGGTTCTCTACATTGCCCAGGCTTTTTTCACTGATGGCTCAGCCAATCATAAACCTGAGAGTATCCGACCTCAGGACCAGCTATGAAAAAACAACAGGATCTCACTGTGCTCAGAGAGTAGAACTGAGAACTGCCTCCTCACCACGGACCCTCTTCCAAGTTATTGTTTTGCCATTCCCATGTGGTCAGCCACACCATTATGGCTCTTGAAGGTAATCTTTGTCATGTTTCCAGCTTTCTAGACCGTTTGCAGTCTGTCAGCAGTATGCCTTTTATTGCAAAAGCCCCTCAACAGTGGGCCAAGAGTTAAAGTACCTGATGGAACTCAAGAATTTATTTAAAAGGATGTCTGACTCTCTCTCTCTTACCTCCTCCTGATCTTTACACCTTAGTAAGGCAGTTGGTCACTAACTGTCACTTTCTCCAGAAACGAATCCTATCTGAGCCTCTTCCTGGGTAATGGGTAATGACTAGGATTAAAGGAGAGGCAGGGTATTGAGATTTATTTAGAAAATTTGGGATTCCCACCCCGAATCTGGCATGATGCTTCCTTCCCTTTTGACAATCTCAAACCAGGCTGGCTGATATGCCTTATGGGTGGCAGTCCAGCCGAAAGGGGGCATACAGGTTTCAACCTCAGTTCTGGTTCAGATACCAAATTCTCCTGTTAGAGTCACATGGTCTTAGGTCATGATCACTTCACTGAATAAGTAGTAGTGTCAGTTGCTTAGTCGTGTCCAACTGTTTGTGACCCTATGGACTATAGCCTGCCAGGCCCCTCTGTCCATGGGATTCTCCAGGCAATAATACTGGAGTGGGTTGCCATTCCCTTCTTCAGAGGATCTTCCTGACCCAGGGATCAAACCCTTGTCTCCTGTATTGCAGGCAGATTCTTTACCATTTGAGCTACAGGGAAATCTATACTTGTCACCAATTCAGTGCAAAGTGGGGGATTTAATGGAACTTTGTAAGTTGTATAAAATTACTTTTTCCTCTTGTACCTGACCCTTCCAGGAAAAAGGTCTTGGTACATGGTCAGGGATTAAAAAATGGGAAAGCTAGAGCTACCAGAATGAGATACCCCAATTTTATGGCACTGGAAGGAGAACCACCATCTCAAAATATGGAAAGGAAATAAGGATCTCTCTTAGATCCTGAGAGATGTGGGGAAAGGGAGGAGTGTTCATAATTCTGTCTTTTAGAGTAGGCCCTGAACACTCTCGTGAAGGAAATGCCCTGGTACTACCCTCTCAAATGGTTGCAAGTGCCTTAAATTTAGCTGGCCGCACCACGGTATTCCCTTAAATATTTCTGATGATGCTATGAAAAACAGCAGATGGCCCAGATCCTATACCTCCCAAACTAAAACATCCAGCAGCACCTCTGAGTGTCACCTCCATCCTCATCCCCATGGCCAGCACTCATTCTGTGCAGAAGGAAAATGTGACTCCGCTGGTGGCGCAGACCCACAGAACGGGCCAGGCTGACTACCTTTAGGTAGTTGCTCAACAGAACAAAGACTAGACCCCACTGTTAACACTGGACTGGCCCAGGGACTTCGCTGGTGGCCCCGTGGCTAAGACTATGCTCCCAATGCAGGGGGCCTGTGTTTGATCCCTAGTCAGGGAACCAGATCCCACATACCCCAACTAAGAGTTTGCAAGCCACAACAAAGAAAAGATCCCACATGCCACAACTAGGACCTAGCACAGCCACATTAATTAATATAAAACTGAACTGGCCTGGCCAGGAGGCAGCGTAGGAAGCAGTGTCAACTTGTTCTTCCCTGTGCTCATAAAAGTCTCATATGTATCCAATAATATATTCCCACTGCCCTAACAGTTGTAAATAAATTCTCTTTACAAGGTCATCATTTGGATGCACCCCAGGACTACTGTCTCTGTGTGGAAACAAGCCATCATGCAAGGAGATCAAGCCAGTCCATCCTAAAGGAAATCAACCCTGAATATTCATTGGAAGGACTGATGCTGAAGCTGAGGCTCCAATACTTTGGCCACCAGATGCAAAGAGTTGACTCATTGGAAAAGACNAATCAGCTGGGCTGACTTTCCTATATCTTGCCGACCTCAGGTCTATTTGGAAATGACAGTAAAAGGTCTTAGAGGTTTTCAAAGTGGGTCATGGCTACTTTGGGCTTCCCTGGTGGCTCAGATGGTAAAGAATCCGCCTGCAAGGCAAGAGACCCTGGTTCGATCCCTGGGTTAGGAAGATACCTTAGAGAAGGGAATGGCAACCCACTCCAGTATTCTTGCCTGGAGAATTTCCACAGAAAGAGGAGCCTGGTGGCCTACAGTCCATGGGGTCTCAAAGAGTCGAACACGACTGAGTGAGTAACAACACAGCACAACCCATGGGCACTTTTATCCTTTCAGGGAGATCTACGCGAGACAGATAAACTCTTGTAAGAAACCAAGAATTAGGCCTTGATTAGTATTCAGGTTCTTATTACTTCAGACTGGATTTAGAATGCTGATGTAAGTGACCATAAAGAATGAGAAATTAACCCCAAGAAATCTAGGTAAATTTCTGGGATCAGCCTACCACCCCGCACAAGTCCTCAGCCCTTAAGAATTAAGAGATGTTAGTGATAGGAGAGCAATCACTCTGGATTAAGGTGAACTCCACAAAGAAGGTCAGCACTGTGTAAGCATGAGCCAGCCAATGGACACCCCATGACCTCAGCTAGAAAGCACTGTGGCAACAGTGCTGTGGCTAAGACTCCATGTGCAAGCGGCCCAGGTTCAATCCCTGGTCAGGGAACTAGATCCCACATGCTGCAATGAAGATCAAAGAGCCCACATGCCACAGCTAAGACCTGGCACAGCCAAATTTTAAAAAAAAGATGAAATAGATGGTGTCAGTGACAAGGACCTCACCACCTGATACAGATCACGGGTCACCCAAAACTCTACAGTTGCATTTGGCTTGTCCAAATCAAAACGTAAAAGCACCCTACTCATATCAGGGGCTTCCCTGGTGGCTCTGCTGGTAAAGAATCCTCCTGCAATGCAGGAGACCTGCGTTTGATCCCTGGGTTGGGAAGATGCCCTGGAGAAGGGAAAGGCTACCCACTCCAGTATTCTGGCCTGGAGAATTCCATGGATAGTATAGTCCATTGGGTTGCAATGAGTTGGGCATGACTGAGCAACTTGCACTCAAATCTTTGAGTACTGGATATAGCATGTGTCTCATTTCAGCATTCCATCTGGTACTTTAAATGGATTACTTCTCAGTGTATGTACTATGAAGGGACTCAAACCCACAAGGCTGCATTTGCGCCCAACTTGCAAGCTGCTGGCACGTGGTCTGCTTTTGAAGTCCCACATCTTCGTGACTGTTTTGAGCTGTAAGTCTATGACTAATGATTCCGTCAAGTGGAGCCCAAGACAAAAGAAAACAGCCTCAACCTGGAGGCATCTCTTGGGTTTTGGACTTGTTGGCTCCTGACAGCTATCAGGTAAGCACATTCTTTTTGAAATGCATCCATTAGCTTGCTATTGAACTATTTTGAAAAAGAATGCCTGGTTTAAGGAAGCTTTGTGACTCTCCAGTCTGATACTGCATTTTGGGGTGAGTCAACATGGATTCAGGGACTCATGAGTTGAGAAGGGCCTAACAAGGCTTGCTGATTAAATGGAAATGGTATGTTCACGAACACAGCTGGCCTTGCCCCTCTGGCACCTGATCTCGACATGAAAAAGTGGCAGCTATCCTCTGTATTCCACCACCTGAAGCAAAGCTGCTGGTTCAATGGGCCCTTGATTCACAAAGGTTCTCTACATTGCCCAGGCTTTTTTCACTGATGGCTCAGCCAATCATAAACCTGAGAGTATCCGACCTCAGGACCAGCTATGAAAAAACAACAGGATCTCACTGTGCTCAGAGAGTAGAACTGAGAACTGCCTCCTCACCACGGACCCTCTTCCAAGTTATTGTTTTGCCATTCCCATGTGGTCAGCCACACCATTATGGCTCTTGAAGGTAATCTTTGTCATGTTTCCAGCTTTCTAGACCGTTTGCAGTCTGTCAGCAGTATGCCTTTTATTGCAAAAGCCCCTCAACAGTGGGCCAAGAGTTAAAGTACCTGATGGAACTCAAGAATTTATTTAAAAGGATGTCTGACTCTCTCTCTCTTACCTCCTCCTGATCTTTACACCTTAGTAAGGCAGTTGGTCACTAACTGTCACTTTCTCCAGAAACGAATCCTATCTGAGCCTCTTCCTGGGTAATGGGTAATGACTAGGATTAAAGGAGAGGCAGGGTATTGAGATTTATTTAGAAAATTTGGGATTCCCACCCCGAATCTGGCATGATGCTTCCTTCCCTTTTGACAATCTCAAACCAGGCTGGCTGATATGCCTTATGGGTGGCAGTCCAGCCGAAAGGGGGCATACAGGTTTCAACCTCAGTTCTGGTTCAGATACCAAATTCTCCTGTTAGAGTCACATGGTCTTAGGTCATGATCACTTCACTGAATAAGTAGTAGTGTCAGTTGCTTAGTCGTGTCCAACTGTTTGTGACCCTATGGACTGTAGCCTGCCAGGCCCCTCTGTCCATGGGATTCTCCAGGCAATAATACTGGAGTGGGTTGCCATTCCCTTCTTCAGAGGATCTTCCTGACCCAGGGATCAAACCCTTGTCTCCTGTATTGCAGGCAGATTCTTTACCATTTGAGCTACAGGGAAATCTATACTTGTCACCAATTCAGTGCAAAGTGGGGGATTTAATGGAACTTTGTAAGTTGTACAAAATTACTTTTTCCTCTTGTACCTGACCCTTCCAGGAAAAAGGTCTTGGTACATGGTCAGGGATTAAAAAATGGGAAAGCTAGAGCTACCAGAATGAGATACCCCAATTTTATGGCACTGGAAGGAGAACCACCATCTCAAAATATGGAAAGGAAATAAGGATCTCTCTTAGATCCTGAGAGATGTGGGGAAAGGGAGGAGTGTTCATAATTCTGTCTTTTAGAGTAGGCCCTGAACACTCTCGTGAAGGAAATGCCCTGGTACTACCCTCTCAAATGGTTGCAAGTGCCTTAAATTTAGCTGGCCGCACCACGGTATTCCCTTAAATATTTCTGATGATGCTATGAAAAACAGCAGATGGCCCAGATCCTATACCTCCCAAACTAAAACATCCAGCAGCACCTCTGAGTGTCACCTCCATCCTCATCCCCATGGCCAGCACTCATTCTGTGCAGAAGGAAAATGTGACTCCGCTGGTGGCGCAGACCCACAGAACGGGCCAGGCTGACTACCTTTAGGTAGTTGCTCAACAGAACAAAGACTAGACCCCACTGTTAACACTGGACTGGCCCAGGGACTTCGCTGGTGGCCCCGTGGCTAAGACTATGCTCCCAATGCAGGGGGCCTGTGTTTGATCCCTAGTCAGGGAACCAGATCCCACATACCCCAACTAAGAGTTTGCAAGCCACAACAAAGAAAAGATCCCACATGCCACAACTAGGACCTAGCACAGCCACATTAATTAATATAAAACTGAACTGGCCTGGCCAGGAGGCAGCGTAGGAAGCAGTGTCAACTTGTTCTTCCCTGTACTCATAAAAGTCTCATATGTATCCAATAATATATTCCCACTGCCCTAACAGTTGTAAATAAATTCTCTTTACAAGGTCATCATTTGGATGCACCCCAGGACTACTGTCTCTGTGTGGAAACAAGCCATCATGCAAGGAGATCAAGCCAGTCCATCCTAAAGGAAATCAACCCTGAATATTCATTGGAAGGACTGATGCTGAAGCTGAGGCTCCAATACTTTGGCCACCAGATGCAAAGAGTTGACTCATTGGAAAAGACTCTGATGCTGGGAAAGACTGAGGGCAGGAGAAGGGGATGACAGGGATGAGATGGTTGGATGGCATCACTGACTCAATGGACATGAGTTTGAGCAAACTCAGGGAGACAGTGATGGACAGGGAAGCCTGGTGTGCTGCCGTTCATGGGGTTGTAGAGTTGGACACAACTTAGCAACTGAACAACATCAATTCCTGAAACCTGCACCCTGGGAGGAGTCCTAAGAGACATTGAAGTATTTAAGGAAACACCACTGGTAGGTTATGTAGCCCTCAGGATATTGAGAAAATCTCTCCAAAATGAGGTAACTGACTTGTGGTTCATGTCCTCCATGAGGAAGTTATCCCTGTAATTGTAACCTTCTAACTGAAAAAGGTGGTATGAAATTTGTTTCTGATTATGCAAACTGATCGGTTAAACTACCGATCACGGTGGTGGAAGACATTCAGATTAGCCTCAGCTCTCTGGCCAGGCGGCCAGCCTGGTGACCCAACTGCCACCGAAGCCAAGGTGGAAGCTCTGCCACTGCTAAACATCCTGCCATACCACAGGCTGGATACAAACACTGCTGATCTTCTGGCTACTGCTGTTGCTATGGGTAATAAACTGTCCTTCATCTCTGACCAGGAGTCTTATGTCTTCTATCGCCATTCAGGAATCTATGGCAGGCTAACCTGTCAGTCTACACACAGAGTGAAGCTGCAGACACTTTACTGCTGGGAGTATGTACCTTTTCATTTTCTTAATGGCACTTCTTGAATGACAGAAGTTTTTAAGTTTCATGAAGTCCAATTTATCAAATTTTTCTTTTACGGTTAGTGACTTGAGTGTTCTGTCTCAAAAAGCTTTGCCAGTCTTAACGTGAAGGTAGGGGTCGAGGTTCATTTACTATTTCACAGTTGTTCCAGTACCATTTGTTGAAAAGACTATATTCTTTCCCATTTTTAACTGTCTTGATATCACTGTCAAAAATCAATTGTATGTGTATGTCTATTTCAGGACTCTTAATATTACATTGATCTACTGCTGCTGCTAAGTCGCTTCAGTCATGTCCGACTCTGTGCGACCCCATAGACAGCAGCCCACGAGGCTCCGCCATTCCTGGTATTCTCCAGGCAAGAACACTGGAGTGGGTTGCCATTTCCTTCTCCAACGCAGGAAAGTGAAAAGTGAAAGTGAAGTCGCTCAATCATCTCCAACTCTTAGCGACCCCATGGACTGCAGCCTACCAGGCTCCTCCATCCATGGGATTTTCCAGGCAAGAGTACTGGAGTGAGGTGCCATTGCCTTCTCTACTATATGACATATAATTTCCATTGTACATAAAAAGAAAATTATAGTGTTGTGCTTTTATTTTTTTTAAGATGTAGCATATCACAAGATTTGGGTTTTTTTCTGGTTTTAAAACTATTCTAATTTACAAATAAATATTCCATCTAGTTTAATCTTTATCCCTGCTTATGAAGTAATGCTGTATAGTGGGCAAAAGGACCTAAATCAGGACGTGTGATCTTTCTTTGTGGTCTCTTTTTAGCTACACTTTTCTTATACTCTACAAAAGCATATCCTGTCTTATATCACGTTTTACTCTTCCCGAAACAATGACACTATCATCACCTCTAAGGTTAAGAAACTGAAAAAAAGAGATGTAATAATTTTCTCAAGGCCACCCAGAAAGTCAGTACAAGAAGCCAAAGATTCAAAGTTCTTAAAGAAAAACAAAAAAAGTATTTTGGATGAAATTATAGATGACTACGACCCAATATTTAGTATATTATTTACTAGATTATATAAAAGATATATGTGTGTGTGGCTCAGTGGTAAAGAATCCACCTGACAAACCAAGAGACTTGGGTTCTATCCCTGGGCTGGGAAGATCCCCTGGAGTAGGAAATTGCAACCCACTCCAGTATTCTTACCTGGAAAATCCCATGGAGAGAGAAGCCTAGCAGGCTACAGTCCAGTTCCTCAATCATGCCAACTCTTTGCGACCCCATAGACTGCAGCACAACAGGCCTCCCTGTCCATCACCAGCTCCTGGAGTTTACTCAAACTCACGTCCATTGAGTGGGTGATGCCATCCAACCATCTCATCCTCTGTCATCCCCTTCTCCTCCTGCCCTCAATCCTTCCCAGCACCAGGGTCTTTTCAAATGAATCAGCTCTCCGCATCAGGTGGCCAAAGCATTAGAGTTTCAGCTTCAACATCAGTCCTTCCAACAAACACNAATGTTAGTTAAGTCTTCATTAATCACATCATATTCAAGGAGACTTGAATGAACATCTTAGAAAACCACAAATCTATTAGAAACATTTTAGGTAAAAATAAAAACATAATGAAGTGTACACTAAAGATGTGCTTCTTTGTAAAGTCTTTAAATTTTCATGTTTTATCCAGATTTCCTTATGACAAGTGGTACATCTGTAACATGGCTCCCAGGATAAAGAAGAGGATGCAAAAAATCTAAATCCACTTTGAGTTAATTTTTCTATTTCAAATTCTAAAAGCTGATGCTGTTAAAGTGCTGTACTCAATATGCCAATAAATCTGGAAAACCTAGAATGGCCACAGAACTGGAAAAGGTCAGTTTTCATTCCAATCTCAAAGAAGGGCAATGACAAAGAATGTTCAAAGTACTGCACAATTGCGCTCATTTCACATGCTAGCAAGGTAATGCTCAAAATCCTTCAAGCTAGGCTTTAATAGTACATGAACCGAGAACTTCCAGATGTACAAGCTGGATTTTAAAAAGGCTGAGGAACCAGAGATCACACTGCCAACATCCGTTGGATCATAGAAAAAGCAAGATAATTCTAGAGAAACATCTGCTTCATTGACTACACTAATGCCTTTGACTGTGTGGATCTCAACAAACTGTGGGAAATTCTTAGAGAGATGAGAATACCAGATCACCTTACCTGCCTCCTGAGAAATCTGTATGCTGGTCAAGAAGCAAGTTAGAACCAGACATGGAACAGTTCAGAATTGGGGAAGGAGTATGTCAAGGCTGTATAGTGTCGCTTTGCTTTTTTAGTACAGAGTACATCATGTGAAATGCCAGCTAGATGAAGCACAAGTTATAATCAAGATTGCAAGGAGAAATATCAATAACCTCAGATATGCAGATGATGCCACACTTAAGGGAGAAAGCTAAGAGCAACTAAAGAGTCTCTTGATGAGGGTTATAGAGGAGAGTAAAAAAGCTGAGTTAAAACTCAACATTCAAAAAACTAAGATCATGGCATCGGGTCCCATCACTTTTGGCAAATAGGAAAAAAGTGGAAACTGACAGAGTTGATTTTCTTGGGCTCCAGAATCACAGAGGATGGTGACTGCAGCCACGACATTAAAAGACATTTGTTCCTTGGAAGAAAAGCTATGACAAACCTAGACAGCATATTAAAAAGCAGAGACACCATTCTGCTGATAAAAGTCTGTATGCACCTTTAACCGATCAAAACCAGTCAAAGCTGTGGTTTTTCCAGTAGTCATGTAATGATGTGGGAGTTGGACCAAAAAGAAGGCTGAGTTCTGAAGAACTGATGCTTTCAAACTGTGGTGTTGGAGAAGACTCTTGAGAGTACCTTGGATAGAAAGGAGATCAAACCACTCAATCCTAAAGGATATCAATCCTCAGTATTCATTGGAAGGACTAATGCTGAAGCTGAAGCTCCAGTACTTTGGTCACCTGATGGGAAGAGCCAATTCACTGGAAAAGACCCTGATGCTGGGAAAGATCAAGGGCAGAAGGGGGTGAAAGAGGGTAAGATGGTTGAATGGCATCACTGACTCAACGGACATGAGTCTGAACAAACTCTGGGAGATAATGAAGAACAAAGAAGTCTGGCGTGCAGCTCATGGGGTCGCGGAGAGTCAGACACGACTTGATTACTGAACAACAACTGTATTAAATTCATATTCTCCTCAAAAGCAATGGAGATTTCCCAGTTTTCCTCTACATACTTGCCAACATTCAAATTTTAACTGAACAAAATGTTTGTTTGTACTTTGTTAGTTTGTCAGTACCTAAAACAACACACATTTATCTAGCATATTCATCTGTGGGACATTCAGAAATGGCTGGGTTACCTCAGCTGATTTGCCCATATTCCATGTTTCTAGTAGGTATTATAACACTTGTATTATAACACTCACTTACCAGACCAGAAACTTTTAAAGCAGACCTCAGGTATTAGAAAACAACTTTCTAAAACTCAATATCTAACATTTTTAAAGAAACTTTTGTACCTATATGCATATCCAACACTGTTCTCTAATTTTCATAATACATATTTAGTTTTGAAATTAAGATTTGTTAGCCTCATATAAAAGAAATTTGGGAGTTTTTCCTCTACAAATATTATAATATTAATATAAAAGATGATCTGGTCCTTGAAGGTGTGGTATTTCTGTATTTTGTCATGTAGATTTGGATTATGTAGATATATGCATAGACTTGGGTCAGAATTCTTATTTTTTCTAACCCTTTACTTACAATCTTTCAGTAACATTGTGTTTTAGAGGTCTCTCTTATAAATAACAGGGAGCTATATTTTGTATTAGTTTTTCACAACTACTTTCATGTACTGTAATTACTGAAATATCTGGATTTATTCTTTAACTTATGCTTTTGTTTACCATGTATTTTCTTTCATTTCTTCTCTTTTATTGTATTCTATTGATAGAGTTTTCTTACTGTGTTTTCCTCCACCTAAAAGTTGTACATACTAGTTTTACTAAAGAATACCCTTATATTTAAAAAATGATCACCAACAAGGTCGAAAGTTAACCGGAATCTCTATCCTCCAACCGATCTCTATCCCCCTCTCACTCATACGAGGGTGCTAAAATGTTTCCGATTTCCTTCTCCTGAGTAGTGCTGCCACATAGTTTTTAATCCCCTCCAAATCTGTCATCATCGTTACAATAATTTATTTTACAGTTAGTGCTTAAGATTTACCAACATGTTTGAGTTAGAACGTTTTCCTGCTGCCCTCTCCTTCATTCTGTATTCAACTTTCTTCTTGCCAAGGTATATCCTTTATTTGCCTTCAATGTAAGGGTCTATGAATGGGAAACTGATGTCTTAATTTTCCTGAAAATATCTTTATTTTATTCTCAACTAATACTTTAAAAGGTATAGAATGCTAAGTTGACAATTATTTTCTCTAAGCAATTAGAACTAGAAATATTTTTCTACTCTTTCTGACATCTTTTGTTGCAGATGAGAAGGCAATTATAACTGGTGTTTTTCTTAGTTTTTGCTCTGTAATTGATTTTACGTTTTCTGTTTGCTTTAATCTTGAACAGCTTCTCCATGGTTTGTGTAAGCGTGAATTTTTATTTATCCTGTTCAGGATACTGTGTACTTCTTATACTGTGTACTTATCTTTCTTGTCAGTTCTGGAAAATCGCAACCATTATTTTATTATTTTAAATTGCATTCCCCATTCACTCCTCCTAAAAATGTCATTAGATAGAATGGTAAAGTACAGCATATATCTATCTTCCATGTCTCCTAACCATTCTTATGTTTTCCTTCCTGATCTCTTGATTTTGTATTCTGGGTGGTTTGACTAATTCTCAAGTCAGCAGTTTAATCCAACCATTAAAAAGAAAATCAGTGAACATTTCATTTATATTTTTTTCCCTCTTATCCTGCATGTTCTTCATTAAGGTTTTATCCCTTCTTTTATCTTTTTATTTATTTTAAAATGTTTAGTTTTATGGTATCTTTCAGATTAGGTTTCTTATCTCCTGTTCTCAGAATGACCGTTTTCTTTGCAGCATCTGCTGACTTTCCTCAAGTTCATAACTATATTGTGAGCACGTCTTCACTGAAGTTTTTGATTCTTTTAAAAACAGTTCCTTAACAGGAGCTCCCAAAGCCCTAAGTTTTGTGGTAGAGAATAGGTTTTGCATTGGCTCTGTCAGGGCCCTGAGGGTTTTAATATCTCTGGACCATTGAATTTTTCTCATTCTTCTTTAACAAAATGGTAGCCTTTTGAGACTAGGCTTTATGCAGGAGGCTCAATTCTGGCTTCAATTTTGCTTCAAGTAGGTATTTAAAACGCCAGGCACCAAGCCTTAGATTCTGTGGTGTCATTTCCTGCTTATGACTATGGTTTTGAGCTGTTACTGGCATTAAAACAAAACTGAATTTCTCTTTTATTCTTTTAATCAAGGCTATGATTGGTTTTTTGGGTTTTTTTTTGTTTGTTTTTTGTTAATACTAAATCTTGTAGTGGAGGGCAGGGCTCATTCATATCAGCTCAGTCTTTTGTGGTGCTAGAAATCTCCCAAGGGGGCCTTATTAAGGGCTAATCTACATTTACTCTTAAGTCTAGTAACCTAATGTTCACTTTATCCGTATCTATACAAATGTGTAGACACCATAGTCAGTCTGTGATTTCTGAGTGCTATGAAGGGATCCAGAATTCACTATAAGATATAACAACTAAAGAGTGATTTCAAGTAGAACAGCCAATTAAAGAAACAAAGAAAAGTAAAAATATAAGAGAAAAAGAATATAAAATAGTATGTATAACTACTCATGTTCTAGGGCTTCCCTGATAGCTCAGCTGATAGAATCCACCTGCATTGCAAGAGACCCTAGTCCAATTCCCGGGTCAGGAACATCCTCTGGAGAAGGGATAGGCTATCCACTCCAGTATTCTTGGACTTCCCTGGTGGCTCAGATGGTAAAGAATCCGCCTGCAATGTGGGAGATCTGAGTTTGATCCCTGGGTTGGGAAGATCCCCTGAAGAAGGGAAAGGCTACACATGCCAGTATTCTGGCCTGGAGAATTCCCCATGGACTATAGTCTATAGGGTCACAAAGACTCGGACACGACTGAGGGATTTTCACGCACGTTCTATAATTCATAAATGCTGATGTTTTGCCACATTTGTTTTACCCTCTAAAACATTCCCCTCTCTCACTTACTATTTTATATACAATAATCTTCTGGTTCTTCTTACTCTGGGAACATGCCTTCGGAGGTATTGGTTTTTCCATATGTCCCCGAGATGTTTTTCCTCTACCTGCTTTCCTGGATTTAGGTCTCTAATGTACATCAAGGGTTCTAATAGTTACCTCTGTAATTTTCATCTCTTAAATTCTACATTATCATTGAATGTTTCCTTCCACTGGCATCGTAAACTTGGCATGTCTTAAACTCATTATATATCTTTCTCCCAAACTATCATTTCCTAAACTGTCATGTTCTTTTTTATTGCTGTTAATGGTATCCACCTCTTCCAACCATCTACTATCATTTTTAGTGTCCCAGCCCCACCTTTGCTGTGTAGCCAATCAGTGAAAAATCGTGAAGATTCAAGAAGATTCACAAGATCTCTCCTCTGGTCTTTGCTTTCCCTACTGGTTACCATATTCAGGGCTTCATCATCTCTTACTTAGCCTATGGCAATAACTTTCTAATTAGTCCTTCTCCTCCCTTTGACCTTTTACATTATTACAGTCAAACATTTCTAGGATGCAAACTTAAAAATATCTCTGTACTTCTTAGAAAATATGACTTAAACGTTTTAATCTTACATTCAGGAACTATGACTTGGCTGCAACCCACTTTTATAAATTATTTCCTTTACCGTTTCAAGCATCCTTTGTTCCAGTTAACTGTATTACTCACTGGGCCTGGTAATGTGCTCTTAACAGTCTTGTCTCAAGAGTGCTTTATATCAAGCAAGTTCCTTTCTGGAATGTTTCTCCCCACTCCACTTCCAAATCCTTCAGAAGGCTTTTGTTTTTGTTCCTAGTGGAAGTGATCTTGTCATTTGAACTGTAAAAGTTCTCTGTCACAAAGCTGTTATAGTACACTTCAAAACATTTTTATTTAGGGTTCTGTCTTATGTGTTTTCAGCTAGGTAGTACAGTGGTAGTGGGGCTAAGAGCACAGAGCCCCAAGTTAGCAAATTACATTTGAATCCTGGTTTTGTCACTTGCTAGCTATTAACAACTAATTTGGAAAAAGCTATTTTACCTCTCTCTACCTCGGTTTTCTCCTCTGTAACATGAGGAAAACAGTAGTGTAGACTATATGGGGTTGCTCTGAGATTAAATGAGTTGAACATGAAGTGCCTAGAGCAGTATCAGACACACTGAGCCACTTAATAAATGTTAGCTAATATTAAGGACAAAATTGGGTATGTCTTATTAAAATTTATCGTGTCACCCAGTGACACTGTTTCCCATATAGCAGTAAGTTTTTAACTGAAAAAGTTATAGTGAAACACTAGTTAATTCAACGCATTATATACTCAAGTATAAGATTAAGTGATATAGAAATAGTGCTGTAAGAATTCAGATAAGGGAAATAATATGAATAAGAAAATACTTTAGGAAAGACTGACTCTCCAATGAAATTGTATTTTAAAAGATCTAGTTGGAAAGAAGCAAACAGGATGACCTGATAGGATAATAGTCAAGAAATTATTAGCAGTCATGAGATAATGAGATCCTGGACTAGGATCGTTAGCACTGAGGGATTTCAAAGGGAGGAGAAATAGAAAGAAAAAAAGCCAGAAAAAATGGGTTTATAAAAACAGGAAGAAGTAAAAAAAACAAAAACAAAACCGCAACACAAACTCGGGTGTATTTCTATACACTAATAATCAACAATATGAAAAGGAAATTATGAAATAAATCCTTTTACAATAGCATCAAAAAGGATAAAATACTTAGGAATTAACCAATGAAGTGAAAGAAAAATTTTATACAATAAAAACTACAAAACACTGTTGAAAGAAATTAAAGGCATATAAATGGAAAAACATCCCATGTTCATGAACTAAAACACTTAATGTTGCTAGATATGAATTTTACCCAAAGAAATCTACAGATTCAAAGCAATCTCCATCAAAATACCCATGATATTTTAAGCAATTGGGAAAATCCATCCTATAGTTCACATGGAATCTCAAGTGAACCCAAAAACCAAAAAAACTGAAAAAGAAGAAAGCTGGAGGATTCACAGTGCCTGATTTCAAAACTTACTACAAAGTTACAGTAATCAAAAGAGAGTGGTACTAGCATAAAGACAGATGTATAGACCAATGGAACAGACCAGAGAGCCCCCAAATGAAACGTAACATACATGGTCAAATGATTTTTGACAGGTTACCAGGACCATTTAATAGGAAAAGGAAGTCTTTTCAACAAATTGTGTTAAGATCATATTATATATAACATGCAAAAAAAAAAAAAAAAGAAACTGGACTAACTTGAACAATATACAAAAATATTAATGCAAATGGATCAACAATTTAAAAACAAAAAAATTTATGGAGGAAAGCAAAAGAGCAAATTCATGACTTTGAATTTGACACTGGATTCATAGNTAAGATCATATTATATATAACATGCAAAAAAAAAAAAAAGAAATTGGACTAACTTGAACAATATACAAAAATATTAATGCAAATGGATCAACAATTTAAAAACAAAAAAATTTATGGAGGAAAGCAAAAGAGCAAATTCATGACTTTGAATTTGACACTGGATTCATAGCTATAGTACTAAAAGCCACAAATGAAAAACTAAACTGGACTTCATCAAAACTTTAAAGTGTTGATGAGGATATGTGAAAACAAAAATCCTGTACACTGCTGGTGAGAATGTAAATAGTTCAATAGCTATGGGAAGCAGAAGATGGGTTCCTCAAAAGCTAAACACAGAATTACAATATACTCCAGTGATTTCACTTGGGCATGCACTCAAAGGATTTGAAAACGAGTACTCTAACAAATGGGCTTCCCTGATAGCTCAGTTGGTAAAGAATCTGCCTGCAGTGGAGGAGACCCTGGTTCGATTCCTGGGTCGGGAAGATCCTCTGGAGAAGGGATGGGCTACCCACCCCAGTATTCTTCGGCTTCCCTGTGGCTCAGCTGGTAAAGAATCCATCTGCAATGCAGGAGACGTGGGTTCGACCCCTGGGATGGGAAGATCCCCTGCAGACGGAAAAGCTACCCACTCCAGTATTCTTGCCTGGAGAATTCCATGGACTGTATAGTTCATGGGGTCACAAAGAGTCAGATACGACTGAGCGACTTTCACTTTTCACTTTCACTCTAACAAACACATGTACACACATGTTCATTACAGCACTGCTAACAGCATCCAAAACACAGAATCAGCCCAGAAGTCCATCAGCTGAAGAACAGGTAAACTGTGGTATACACATAAGATGGAATTATTCAGCCATAAAAAGGACAGGTACATGCTACAATGTGGATGAACATTAAAACGTGTGAAGTCAAAGAAGCCAGAAACAAAGTTCACATACTGTATGATTCCAACAAGATTCTTACAAGAAATACTCAAAATAGTAAATCTATAGAGACAAAATGAAGATTACTGGTCGATAGGCTGATGGGGTAAGGGTAGGGAATGGGGGGGGTGCATGTTTAATGGGTACAGTTTCCTTTCAGATGATGAAGTGTTTTGTGCTAGACAGAGGTGGTAACTGTACAACACTGTGAATGAATGCTACTGAAGTTCACTTTTAAAAGGTTAATTTTATATTATGTAAATTTCTCCTCAATTAAAAAAACCCACATTGATACATCACTGCTGCTGCTAAGTTGCTTCAGTTGTGTCCGACTCTGTGTGACCCCATAGACGGCAGCCCACTAGGCTCNGTGTTTTGATAGGAAGTTGTAGGAAAGCATCTTAAATGGTGAGGCTAGGTCATTCGCATGCAGCACGAACTGGTTGAACTCAAGTCAGAAGGTACTTCTTTAATGATACTGAGACCAGCGAGGTTAGGAACCTGCCATTTGTGTTAGTTTTTCAGGACTGCTCTACTAAAATGTCTCAGAGTATGTGGCTTAACCTGCAGAACTTTACCTTCCCACACTTCTGGAGATGAGAAGTCTACGATCAAGGTGTCAGCAGAGCTGTTTCTTTCTGAGGGAACGACCTGTTCTACATCTTGTTCCTTGACTTGGAGACAACCATCTTTGCTGTTTCTTCATGTCTTCTTCCCTCAGTCTGCAACAGGATCCACGTTTCCTCTTCTTATAAGAATAGAATCATATTGAGTTGGACTCACCCCCATCATCTTATTTTTTTAATTTAAAATATTTTTTAAATTGAAGTATTTTGATTTATAATATATTGGTTTGAGGTGTACAGCAAAATAAATCTGTTGCATAGACATATATCCATTCTATTTTTTCCTTTTAGATTCTTTTTCCAGATAAGCCATTATAGATTATTGAGTAAAGTTCCCTGTGTCATACAGCAGGTTCTTATTAGTTATCTATTTTATATATAGTAGTGCATATATGTCAGTCCCAATCTTCCAGTTTCTCCCTTCCACCCCTTATCCTCCTTGTAACCACCAATTTTTTCTATATCTGTGATTCTACTTCTCTTTTTTAAGTTCATTTGTACCTTTCTTTTTAAATTCCACATATATGCAATATCATATTTCTCTTTCTGTCCCTGGCTTGCTTCACTCATTATGACAATTTCTAGATCTGTCCATGTTGCTGCAAATGGCATTATTTTGTTGTTGTTGTTCTTTTTTTTTTTTTTTGGCTGAGTAACTTTCTATTGCTTATATATACCACATCTTCTTTATCCATTTCTCTGTTGAAGGACATCATCTTATTTTGACTTAGCTACTTCTGTAAAGTCTCTATCTCCAAATATGTAGGGGAGTTTTTGTTTCATTTGTTTGTTTGTTTGGCCATGCAGAATCACATTACATAGATATTTCAAAAACAGTTATTTGAGGCCTTCCAAAGTCTGACATCAGTCTACACTTTCAGCTGTATGGCACACTTCCCCCATATCCTTATCCTTTGAATAAATTATTTATCTTGAAATAGCCATAGTCTTCCTCTGCCTGTTCAAGCTCAACCTACCTTTCACAGACTTGCACAGNACTCTTAGCGACCCCATGGACTGCAGCCTACCAGGCTCCTCTGTCCATGGGATTTTCCAGGCAACAGTATTAGAGTGGGTTGCCAGTGCCTTCTCCGATACACCCACTAGAAGAGCTAAAATGAAAAAATGACAAATACCAAGTGTGGGCAGGTATGTGGAGCAATAGGAACTCTTGTAAACTGTTGAGTTACACTGGTTATAGTTACTTAGGAAACTGGCAATAATCTAACAGAGCTGAATCATATGCACACCAGAGCACAATGCCTAGTAGGTGCTCGATAAATGTTTACTGATTAAACTAATGAAGTTCCCACTATTTTATTAGGCACTGTACTAAGACCCTGGGACATAAAAGTGAAAAGAAATGGTTCTCTCCTAATAAACAGATATTTACATAATTAAAATACAATATACAGATAACTCTCTATATCTATTGATTCTGCATCTCCAGATTAACCAACTCTGGATTGAAAATAATCAGAAAAAAAAATTCTGGAAAGTTCCAAGAAGACAAAAGTTGCATATGCTACATGCTAGCAACTGTTTATACAGCACTTGCATTGTATTAGTAATCTAGAGATTAAAGTATATGGGAGGATGTGCATAGGTTACATGCAAATTCTATTCCATTTTATATAGGGGACTTAAGCATCTGTGGATTTTGGTCTCCTGGGGTTGGGAGTGGTGTCCTGGAATCAATCTACTATGAATACTCAGGGATGACTATATTTATAAGGGGAGGATGGTGTATGGTTTTTAGAATCAGATAGATAATTTAAGTCTTGGTGCCAGTATTTATTGGGCTTCCCTGGTGGCTCAGAAGTTTAAGAACCCGCCTGCAATGTGGGAGACCTGGGTTCACCTCCTGGGTTGGGAAGATGCCCTGGAGAAGGGAACAGCTACCCACTCCAGTATTCTGGCCTGGAGAATCCCATGGACAGAGGAGCCTGGCGGGCTGCAGCACACCAGTCTCCCCTGCCCCTCATTATCTTCCAGAGTTTGCTCAGATTCATGTCCATTACATTGGTGACACTATCCAACCATCTCATCCTCTGCTGCCCCATTCTCCTTTTGCCTTCAATTCTTCCCAGCATCAGGGTCTTTTCCAATGAGTCAGTTCTTCTCATCAGGTGGCCAAAGTATTAGAGCTTCAGTATCAGCATCAGTCCTTCCAAAGAATGTTCCGGGTTATTTAGAATCATAGTCAGCTATGATTATAGGTAAATCAGAACTTTCTGTGTCATTTCTGGAATGCCTTTCTACTCTCAGTCCACAGTTTCAGACTATCGCTGCTAGTCATCTTTAAAAAACAGAGCACATCACCACTACTTCAGCAAAATCTCACTACTTCCAGCTCAAAATCCAAAGATTCTCTACTATATAAAATACAAAATGTAAACTTAAACTTTTGTATTTTGTTACCTACCTGTCTTTCTAGCCTTATCTCACAGCATACTCCCACTGTGTTCTGGAAGCTAGACACAATGGCCTACCATCTTACCTTGAGCATGTTCTGAAATGTCTTACCCCTATGTTTTTGCTCAACATGTCTTTCTTCTAAGAATTCACTCTCTTTTCTCCTTGAATATCTCTGAGTCATGAGAAAGTGATTTTCACAGTACATTTGATAAAGGGTCTTCTACATGTAACTTAGCTTAACATACAGATTAAGCCTGGGAGAGAATAAACTGATCACATTTGTGGGAGTAGTCTGCTCCACATGACAGATGACTAAATTAGCAATCAGGAACACACTTTGGCCTTGTGCGCATTTTATTTAGATAGAGCAAGTTATTATTTTCTCAATACTAACAGTATTGTTGTAACAGGATATCTCTTCTTAAAAGTACAACACTGGAAAACTGCTTTTCTGGTCCAGAAAGTTGAATCTAATCCAGTATCAAAATAAACTGGCCCTATCCCTGTGATTCCTGCAAATATAGTGAAGTATCCAGGAAATTTAAAATCATAGAAGTAAGATAATCTATTCAAAGATAAACACACAAAGGGTAAAAACATGTAATGGGTATTGAGTGATGGAGTGAAGTAAATTAGTGGGATCAGCTTAATCCAACAAGTGAATTCAATTCAATTAACATTTACCCTGTAGACAGACACTTCAGGGGATATAAAGTTAAAAGCTCAACCATCAGGTGGTTTACAGTGACACAATGGAATAATATAAGTGACCAGGTAATTATAAGAATTATAAGACCAGGTAATTATCTCATCTTGGTCCTGAAATACTTGTATTATTAATAAGACTAGAGGCAAGGGAAATGTACAAAGCACGAAAACTAAACCCTAGACTACGCAATGCTAAAAAACTCTTTTATTATTAAAGGAAGATCAGAAACAAATCTGGATTTTTAAAAACTCTCTCCACAGGTATACCTAGATATGTTTAAATATTATAAAAGATTGACTTTTAGAAAGCATTTAGTGTATTATGGTTCATCTCTTCTGTGGTCTCCTTTCTGCAGAAAAAGTCTAATTTATTTAAGTATGTTTTCTATAACATCATAATCCTACTAAGACGAAAGTGGTTTATTTAGAGATACAGGGAGAAAACCCAGGAAACAGTGTCCATCCAGCTAATCAGTAATATGATGTTGGACTAAAACAAGTAGCATGTTAGCTGGCAGCAAGGGGAAAGGATTCTCAGATTTCAAAGCCACACTGACACGGTGAGATTCAAGCAGAAGGGAGCAGGCGGTGTGCTAGGAGCCATTAATTATAAGGTGCCCAGGCTTAACAAAAGATTGTAAACAATTTCTATTGTAGAGAGTTTCTTAAAAAGTCATTTTATAAATAAGTTAAAGTCAAGCAGCCATCACAAAAGACATGAGTGCTCAAACAAAAGTTTCTCAAAGAAATAGTCTTTTGAGTGAAACTAGAGTGTTGAGTATTACTAGAATAAAACATGCTGATAAGCACCCACCTTAACCATAAAACCATGAATTCTTTTAGAAAATTATCTAATTGAGATTAATTTTCCTGAAGGGTTATGATGGGTCTGCCACCTTTATGTATGTTTCATGTAATTCTCATAGTGTTCTTTGTTCTATACTCATGTATGTACTTGAATATATGCATGTGATATACACAAACTGATATGTAAGTCTTGTGTACATATTTCAGTCTACAACAAAAGTAGCTTATTTTGTGCTTTCATTTTATCTTAGTCTATAAGATGGAAGAGTGTGATATTCATTCTCTTACCACTCAGAGAAAATTTCCATAACAGGATAAGTTACTAAAAATTTAATACAGCAGGATACAAAAATCTGCTATATATATATATATTTTTTTTTTACTTCTTAAATAAATGCGTCCTAGTTCAGAACTATTCAGTGCTTTCTGAAGCCGTTAGGCTCCATTTGTGTGAAAAGAGTATGGAAAAGAAAATCTGAGTGTGAATGAGGGAGTTGAAGAAAAGAATAAGATAATTTGGGGGGTTATCTAACATTGGGAAAGGTGGATAGCTATGTGGGTTCTCTGACATTCTGTGCAGCACCCTGAGGTGACAGGATTTGGAAGGGAGTGACGATATATTTGTATGGAGGCAAGCGTGAGAGAGGGAGCTAGGCCCCTGCTTAGCCTGAGAGAGGGGGAGAGGAGCCTGGCGTGAGAAGGGAGCGGAGCCTGGAGTGTGGTGAGCAGCTGCCAGTGGGTTTCTTGCTGTATCAGACACTACAAACACCACACTGGCCAAACCAGCAGGACAAGCGAGTGGGACTCACTTCAGAAGGAACTGGAGGGCATTACTCAGATAACCAACAAAGTGGTAATCTCAGACTGAAAACCTCTTTTTGGAGAGACAAGTGGAAAAGGAACAGAGTCCCAAAGAAAGGCTAACAGTGGACATCGCACAGACCCTGAAGGGGAAGGGCTTCAAGTCAGAAATGTCTCTGAAAAATACTGAGGGTTTGACATCTTTTGTACTCTAGTGTTACCAAACAAGTTAAACCTCTAAAAGAATGTCATAAAAAATAGGTGCTTAATGTTTGTAAAAGTGATTTTAATAGATTTAAAATAAATTTTAATAAATTAAGAATATCAGACACATAAATAGTGAACAAATAACCTTAGGTTTTTTGTGGTTTCAAATCTACTGGCCATTTTCCATCATAATGATCAAGAGAACTTTGAAATGCACTTTTAATAGCATCATGTACTAATTCATTTATTGGGGTTTCTTTTCTGCCAGTCTACAATAGTCAGGGACAGTGTTTATAAAGTTTTCGTTTGAAGCTTAAGTGATAAACAGCTTTAATACAAAAAGCCAACTCAGCAAAATATATGATTTTCTAATCAAAGGTAAAGTTAAAATTTATCTTTTGAAAAAGGCAGAAAGTCTAGATCTAATAATGCCATGGCCAAATTATTTTGAAAATATAATACACTTTAGAAAGCGTATGTAAAATAATTTTATTAAAGGGTAAGCTAATGAATGATGAAAATATTCAGTGGCAAGCTGCTATTATCAATGATGACTACAAATAGTTAATTGCTGGGTAACAGATTGGGAACTCTCAATGGAGACTCCAGCTATTATCAAGCTAATTACATTAAAAAGCTTTTAAAAATGAAAACCATGTTCTTACCAATAAAACAGATCAACCCAGGCAGTTTTAGGTAGGTGAAGATGTACAAAAAGAATATCTCACCATTATCTCCAGTGTACTTAGGGTTTGTTTCTTTTGGTTCTGTTGTTAAGACATGGGGAAGATAATCATTTTGACAGATTTAAAGTCATCTTGCTAGACAAGTAACAGGAAGATATTAAATGACTGCAGAATAGTATGATAGCTTAATATAGACAAACTGATAAAAAGAGGCAGAAAACAGGATGATATTTATAGTCTCTAAATATCCGTTAGATACCCATAGCAAAATAACCTGCATAACTACAGTGAATCTTGGAGACATGAAGAATGGCTAAACCAGACATACAGTAAAAGGTAGAGAGATGGAGTTCCCCCAAGGTCAGTGGTATGCTGGAGCCCACTTATACCAGTTTCTGAGAGCCAGCTGCCAAAGTTTTAGGAACTGTGTGAGCTGGCTGTTAAACACATCCAGCATAAAAATTTAAATTATATAACGAATTTTTCAGTTAAGTCGCTCAGTCGTGTCCAACTCTTTGCAACTCCATCACTGCAGCACGTCAGGCTTCCCTGTTCATCACCAACTCCCAGAGCTTACTCAAACTCATGTCCACTGATGCCCTCCAACCATCTCATTCTCTGTCGTCACCTTCTCTTCCCGCCTCCAGTCTTTCCCAGCATCAGGGTCTTTTCAAATGAGTCAGTTCTTCACATCAGGTGACCAAAATATTGGAGTTTCAGCTTCAGCATCAGTCCTTCCAATGAATATTCAGAACTGATTTCCTTTAGGATGGACTGGTTTGATCTCCTCACTGTCCAAGGGACTCTCAAGAGTCTTCTACAACACCACAGTTCAAAAGCATCAATTTTTCAGCGCTCTTCCTTCTTTATGGTCCAACTCTCACATCCATACGTGACTACTGGAAAAACCATAGCTTTGACTAGATGGGCCTTTGTTGGCAAAGTAATGTTTCTGCTTTTTAATATGCTGTCTAAGTTAGTCATAACTTTCCTTTCAAAGAGTAAGCATCTTTTAATTTCATGGCTGCAATCACCATCTGCAGTGATTTTGGAGCCCCCCAAAATAAAGTCTTGACGCTGTTTCCACTGTTTCTCCATCTATTTCCCATGAAGTGATGGGACCAGATGCCATGATCTTCGTTTACTGAATGTTGAGCTTTACGCCAACTTTTTCACTCTCCTGTTTCATTTTTATCAAGAGACTCTTTAGTTCTTTGCTTTCTGCCATAAGGGTGGTGTCATCTGCCTATCTGACGTTATTGATATTTCTCCCTGCAATCTTGATTCCAGCTTGTGCTTCNCTCTGCCTTTTCTAAATCCAGCTTGAACATCCGGAAGTTCATGGTTCATGTATTGCTGAAGCCTGGCTTGGAGAATTTTGAGCATTACTTTGCTAGAGTGTGAGATGAGCGCAATTGTGCAGTAGTTCGAGCATTCTTTGGCATTGCCTTTCTTTGGGATTGGAATTAAAACTGACCTTTTCCAGTCCTGTGGCCACTGCTGAGTTTTCCAAATTTGCTGGCATATTGAGTGCAGCACTTTCACAGCATCATCTTTCAGGATTTGAAATCGCTCAACTGGAATTCCATCACCTCCACTAGCTTTGTTCGTAGTGATGCTTCCTAAGGCCCACTTGACTTCACATTCCAGGATGTCTGGCTCTGGGTGAATGATCACAGCATCGTGATTATCTGGGTCATGAAGATCTTTTTTGTATAGTTCTGTGTATTCTTGCCACCTCTTCTTAATATCTTCTGCTTCTGTTAGGTCCATACCATTTTTCTTCCAACAACACAAGAAAAGACTCTACAAACGGACATCACCAGATGGTTAATACTGAAATCAGATTGATTATATTCTTCACAGCCAAAAATGGAGATGCTCTATATAGTCAGCAAAAACAAGACTGGGAGCCGACTGTGGCTCAGATCATGAATTCCTTATTGCAAATTCAGACTTAAAGAAAATAGGAAAAACCACCAGACCATTCAGGTATGATCTAAATCAAATCCCTTACGATTATACAGTGGAGGTGACAAATAGATTCAAGGGATTAGATCGGACAGACAGATTGCCTGAAGAGCTATGGACAGAGGTATGTGACAATGTACAGCAGGCAGGGATCAAGACCATCCCCAAGAAAAATAAATGCAAAAAGACAAAATGGTTGTCTGAGGAGGGCTTACAAATAACTGTGAAAAGAAGAGATGTGAAAGGCAAAGGAGAATAGGAAAGATATACCCATTTGAATGCAGAGTTTCAAAGAACAGCAAGGAGGGATAAGAAAGCCTTCCTTGGTGATCAATGCAAATGAATAATTAAATTATACTAAAAAGGTAATAGTCAAGATTCATTGCTTCCTAATTATTTTACTATATTTTATCATGTATGTCCTTGAGGATATACACATCAAGTTTATCTACATGATGGGAGTATTACAAAATGGTAACATCACTACTACACATCCACTTTCAGTGACTTACTGACAATTACAAATCAGCCATAATGGGAATAGATTACCACTTAATTTGGCAAATATTAAAATAGAGGCTTCTTTTTTCTCTCCAAAGAGTTGATTTAAAAAAATATTATCAACCTACCACTCCCGCAGAGAATACTCCCGTCGGGTATTCTAAAAATTTTTTATGAAGATGGCTATTTTAAAATGAGTAACAGTATAAAATATTTTAAAAATTACTTTCTGAAATATCATTGATGATATATAGGAACTGCTATCTTAAATGGTACTAAAATACAAATTAGATAAACCCTGGAATACTTCCTTAACATAAAAAATGCACTGTATTTCATAAAGAAAATATGCCATCCCTCTTGTACTGACTGCTATGACTCTGGGGGTTTAGTTTTGGTTTGGAGTCATTCTAAACAGAAATGAAGAGGACTTGGCATAACGGTAGAATAAGAAAACACCAAGTCATTGTTGAATACTTTTCAGGCCCAAGCTCACAGCAGCCATCAGCCTTTTAAAACAGGAACATTCTGGAAGTTGTTTCCTTGATAAAGATATATATGTCCTTCTTTATCAATTAAATGACTTTCTCTTTTTTAAATTCACACACCTATTATCTCTATTCAAATATCTCTTTTCTCAAAATAATCTGATTTTATTTCTGTTGTTTTTTTACTCATTTTTCTGTATGCCCCATAACTCTTTCAAAACATTAAATTTCTGTGTATAATGGAAGAATGTGAAACTTAGGAGGGCAGCGCAGCCATGTTTCTTACAACTTTCAGGTTTATCCAAGGAGTCTTGCCTTATGCCATGAGGAAGAGGCTAGATGGATGGGGCTCTAGCCACCCTCATTTTGACATTAACCAGAGAAGCTCTCAGCCTTCTGTATTTGTCTTTCACATATTGGGGTTCTGTGTAAAATGTCATTAGAAAGGAAAGAGGGAAGGGAACGAAGGATAGAGGAAGGAAGAAAGAGAAAGAAAGAAAACTAGTGTGTTAGAGAACTTAGGTAGGCACATGTTTGTGTGTGGGTACATGCATGCACATGTACATCTGTAATTATGAAAGGTGTGTTTGGGTGTGTTTTGGATGCAACAGCAATAGGCAGATTGGGTTTATTCATGGTTAAAACATCACTGCATTTTTAACTGCATTACAGGCATTATATTTTATATATACACATACACAAAGACCTAATTAATTTAAATTACTAGCATTTGAATTTTTTTAAATTAAAATTTAAAGTTAGGCTATGTAGGTAATCTAGGTTTTAAGGAAGCAGTTCTAAGTTTTAAATCTTCACACAGTTACATGTGTTTTTAAAATAATACCATGTGTTGTATATTATTTATATAACAAGGGCAACACTATCTCTCAAGACAAATAGAAACAGAATACTTGACAGAGATAAATAAAATGAGAAGTCCCTGAGAAAACAAACTTTCAGACAATAAAACACAACGCTAATTGGAATACTGTCTTTTCCAAGAATACAGCCAAATACCTTTTGAATTAGTCTTTCAAGTTTGAAAAGGGAAAATAAATGCATTGGCTTAAATGACTAGAAATGCATTTACTTTAAAGAACTTTCTTTCCCCCCCTAGAGCAAATAAATCAATCAAATAGTAAAGACGAAAGTACAGTAATGACTTTAAGACAAGGGTTCAAGGAAGATGAAATAGTGGCTACGCAGAAGATGGGTGTTCCACAGACTTTGTTTTGAGGTCTTCCATTCTAGTACTAACCAGGCCCCATCTAGCTTAGCTTATGAAATCTGACAAGGTACAGCCCATGGCAATAAGGATGGAGGATAGTGATTTTATTTCTTATTTTATTCATTGCAGCCCCAGGGAGAGAGATAACGAGAACAGAAATGAAATGCAGGTCTCCTACATAAAACACTGCAGAACATTACCACTAGGTCACCAGGGGGATGAAGAAGAAACTATTTTAGAAGAGTTTATTTGTTATAATATTTATGGTGGGAAATTATTTTGCCTCATTAAAACCTTACTTTTAAAAATCATATACATGAATGATTGTTTTCACATAAAAAATGTCTGACATCTACTATTGGACTTAAAAATATTTAACTACACTGTTTGAGAAATGTTAAAAAATGACTATCACCAACTTATGTCAGGCAATTATAATCAGCAGTAACTACATTTATTTTTTCATCCAATATTTCATCATGCATGCTCAGTATCTTCAGTTGTGTCAGACTCTTTATGACCCCACAGATGCTGGCCCGCCAGGCTCTTTTGTCCATGGGATTCTCCAGGCAAGAATATTGGAGTGGGTTGCCATTTCCTCCTCCAGAGGATCTTCCTGACCCAGGGACTGAACCCACATCTTCTGCATTGAAGGCAAATTATTCATTGAGCCACCTGGGACATCTGCTATTGGACTTAAAAATATTTAACTACATTGTTAAATAAATTTTTTTTAATGACTATGACAAAGTTATGTCAGACAATTATAATCAGAAATAACTTTTACATTTCACTTTTCATCCAATATTCCTACTCTGAATATTTGTCATCTTTCACTTATTGCTTCAAAGTGCTATTGGCACTACCATTAATGAAAGGTATGGCAAATTCTGGGAGAAATTACCAGGGTTTAACCCTTTCAAGAGCTTAAAGAGGTGGATTAATGCCTATTTACTCACATTGGTTGAGCCAACTAAAATTCCTGATAATGAATGTTTTTTCCTTAAAAAACAGCAGTTCCCTATGACTGGACTAAATATAGTACAGTCTTCCTGATAATCAGACATTCCTTCCAGATGGAAAAAATATTACTAACTTAGGGTTCTTATGAGAGGTAAATGAGCAACTTGATGTACAGTAGAACACGGGACAATATCTGACACAAGATGTAAAGGAAGATGATAATAATGATAAAATCCTCTCTCCATTACATGATTTAAAAGCAATATTTTATGAGAGCTTACAGACACAGTACTGAAAACTACTCTGAATATATACTAGACAAAACAAAAACGAGTTAGGGAGATTATCAGAGAAGCTCTTGAACAAAGTTAATCAACTTTCTTAATACAAACAACATAGAGGTCAATGGGACATATATTTCTCTTCATTTGTTTTCCACTAATAAAGGACAAAAGAAAAATTTTAATGTAGATGAGAACTTTGAAAATGACAGGAAGATCCAAAAGAAGGATGGAATAAAAGGAAAACTTTGTTTTAGGGTTTCTTGGTTTACAAAATGTTTTAACATACATACTTTTATCTCTAAGGTAGAAAGATAATTTCACACTTTTTGTATGGTGTTAAGTAATAAGAAAATGAAAATCCATATGATACAGGTTGTGGTATTAAAACTAGAACTTAGGCCTTCAAATTTAAGAATCCAGTATTTTGTCTCTCACTCTCCGTATTATTATGGTCTCACAGCAGAAATGACCATGGTAAATTACTTTGGACACTTGATCAATTCACCAAGTATCTACTGAAGAGTATAATGTGTGCCCATTTCTATGGTCAGTTCAAAGAAACAATAGGTAAAAATTCTAATGAAAAAATAATACAGCTTTGAAACAAAGGACTTCAGAAAATGAAATGTTTTATCACACAGTTCTACACACAAAAAGCTCCTGTATGACTTCCTTTTAACTACTTACATATGCAGTGACCTTATTTACAAATGTCACTTTCTCAGGTATTAGGAGTTAGAGCTTTACATATAAATTTTGGGGAACACATAACACAAAATACAGGATATAAAACAGATGAAGTAAAGGGTCAAAGATCATTTTATTGCCTGAGGAGTATCAATAGGAACTCATGCAAGACTGTAGTAAGATGCATACTGAATACTATATATTATCCACAAAAGGAAGAACAAAAGAGGGTATGACACCAAGCCTACAGAAGAGAGAAATGGAAATTAAAAATTAATCCAAAAGAAAGCAAGAGAGGAAACAGATAAAGAGGGACAAGGTGAAAGTGAACCTGAAGTTGATAAATTTGAATCCCAAAGTATTAGTAATTATAATTATNAACAAAAGAGGGTATGACACCAAGCCTACAGAAGAGAGAAATGGAAATTAAAAATTAATCCAAAAGAAAGCAAGAGAGGAAACAGATAAAGAGGGACAAGGTGAAAGTGAACCTGAAGTTGATAAATTTGAATCCCAAAGTATTAGTAATTATAATTATACTAAATGTAAATGAATTAAATGAACATTTCAAATTTCTAAAACTGATGAATTTAAATAATAAAAAAAATTTATATAAACTGACGGTAGTAACAGAAAGATACCTGAAAAACACCTTTTAGGAAACTAAACATGAGTCAAAGAGGAATTCACAAGGAAAATTAGACTGTTTTGAATTGAATGAAATGAATACATGCCATCAAAATTTGTGGGATACAGCTAAACTACAAATATATAAATATATTAAAAATATGAACTAAAAAGCTCTACATTTAAATAACCTAGTGTTCAAAAAAAACTTATACTATTAATACTAAGAAGGAAGTGCTCCAATTGATGACCTAGCATCCACCTTAAGAAACTAGAAAAAGAATAAATTAAACCTTAAGTAAGTCAAAGAAAAAATTAATAGCAGAAAATCAATGAAACCAAAAGCTGATTTCTAAAGAAAGATCAGTAAAATGGATGTACTTCTAGAGACCCTGGCCAAAAATAAAACAGAGGACACAAATGACCAATATGATAAGCTAAAGATATTGCTACAGATATTAAAATGATAATAAGGCAATATTATAAAAAACTTACGCCAGTATATTCAACAACTTAGGTGAAATAATCAAACCCATTCAAAGACACAAACTGCCAAAGCTACCTAAAGAAAAAAATTGATGTAATTCCACACAAACTCTTGTAGAAAAAAGGAACATTTCCCAATGCATTCTATGAAGCCACTATCAACCTGATATGAAAAGCACATAAAAATATTTAAATATAACAAAATTATAGACCTATCCCACATGACAGCTACTATGACTAATAATTAAGTGTAGCAAAGTTATAGGATAAAAGGTCAATATAGAAAAATTAATAGTATTTCCATATACTCACATCAGAACTGAAATTAAAAATATAATTTGGAATAGTATAATATATGAAATATTTAGGGATAAATTTGACCAAATATGTTCTTAAGAGAAATTAAAGAAGATGCAGATAAGAGATATATACCATGTGGATCAAAAGACTCAATATTTTTATGATGTCAGATTCTCCCCAAATTTACCTATAGATCAGTTCAACTGCAATATAAATTCCAACAGAATCTTTTGTACAAATTGACAACTTGAATCTAAATTTACTATAAAGAAATGCAAATAACTAGAACAGTCAATACAATCTTGAAAAGAAGAAAACAGCTGGAGGATTTCTACTTTCTGATTTCAAGGCTTATTATCAATACAAATTGTACTGGTATAAATATAGATATACAGATTAACAGAACAAAATAGAGAGCCCAGTAATAAACCAACACATATATGGTCAATTATAATATTTTCAACAAAGGTCTCATGGCAACTGAATTCAAAAAGGACAATCTTTTAAACAAATACGGCTAGAAGACTGGGTAGCTAAACAGTAAAATATAAATATACATATATGTGTATGTGTACACACCTGAATGCACACCTTACACTATATACAAAAATTAACTTGAAATCTCACAGACCTAAAGTAGAGCTAAAGTAGTGAAACTTCTAAATGGAAACATGGAAGAAACCCTAATTTGGGGTTTGGTAAAGATTTCTTATTTTGTTGTTGTTGTTGTTTAGTTGCTAAGTCGTGTCCAACTCTTTCTGTGACTCCATGGATTGTAGCCTGCCAGGCCCTTCTCTTCTGTCAAATGGGACTTCTTAGGCAAGAATACTGAGTGGGCTGCGATTTCCTTCTCCAGGGGATCTTCATGACCCAGGGACTAAACCCAAGTCTCCTGCATTGCAGGCTGATTCTTCACTGACTTGAGCCATCAGGGACACCCTACAGATTTCTTAATTAGGACAGAAAAAGAAACTAGTACAAAGGAAAACATTTAATAAACTGAACATCTGAATTTAAGACCTTTGCTCTTCAAAAGACACTATTACTAAAATAAAAAGCAAGTTATAAACAAGAAGATGTCTGCAAAATACATAGGTGACAAAGGTGTTTTATATATATAGAGAGAACTTTAAACTCAATCATAAGATAATCATGGGCTGTAGATCTGAAGAGACACTTCATAAAACAAGATATTCTAACGGCAAATAAACAGATAAAAAGATGTTCAGTATTATTAACCATTAGAGAATTGACAATGAGAATCACAGTGAGATAGTCCTGCACATCAATTAGAATGGCTAAAATTAAAAACAACACTAACACCAAAGGTGGCCGAAACGTGGAGCCACTGCAACGCTTACACATTAGTGGTGGGAGTGTAAAATTTACCACCACTCTGGGACACAGTTTGGCAACTTCAGTTAACTACATGGCATTTACCCAAGGGAAATGAAGGCATGACTCCACACAAACATGTACACAATAAATCTTCATAGAAGACTTATTTATAATGGCCAGAAACAAATAATGTTTCCATCAACTAATAAATAAAATTTAAAAACTGTAGTGTACCCGTACACTAGACTATTACTCAGCACTAAAAAGAGAAAACTGTAGAAACATGAACATGGATAAATCTCAAATAGAGTGTGTACTGTATGTTCCTACAGAAATACCATGTTAGATCATGCAAACTAACCCACTATGGATTATTCAGTTCAGTCCAGTCCAGTCACTCAGCTGTGTCCAACTCTTTGCGACCCCAGGGACTGCAGCAAGCCAGTCTTCCCTGTCCTGGATTATTATTCAATATAATTGATTGTTAGTTAGTGATAAAAAGAAAAACTACTGATAAACAGTGGCAGACTTTATTTTTGGGGGCTCCAAAATCACTGCAGATGGTGATTGCAGCCATGAAATTAAAAGACCCTTACTCCTTGGAAGAAAAGTTATGACCAACCTAGATAGTATATTCAAAAGCAGAGACATTACTTTGCCAACAAAGGTCCATTTAGTCAAGGCTATGGTTTTTCCTGTGGTCATGTATGGATGTGAGAGTTGGACTGTGAAGAAAGCTGAACACTGAAGATTGATGCTTTTGAACTGTGGTGTTGGAGAAGACTCTTGAGAGTCCCTTGGACTGCAAGGAGATCCAACCAGTCCATTCTGAAGGAAATCAACCCTGGGATTTCTTTGGAGGGAATGATGCTAAAGCTGAAACTCCAGTANGCTGAGCACCGAAGAATTGATGCTTTTGAACTGTGGTGTTGGAGAAGACTCTTGAGAGTCCCTTGGACTGCAAGGAGATCCAACCAGTCCATTCTGAAGGAAATCAACCCTGGGATTTCTTTGGAGGGAATGATGCTAAAGCTGAAACTCCAGTACTCTGGCCACCTCACGCGAAGAGTTGACTCATTGGAAAAGACTCTGATGCTGGGAGGGATTAGGGGCAGGAGAAGGGGACGACTGAGGATGAGATGGCTGGATGGCATCACGGACTCGATGGACATGAGTCTGAGTGAACTCTGGGAGTTGGTAATGGACAGGGAGGCCTGGCGTGCTGTGATTCATGGGGTCGCAAAGAGTCAGACATGACTGAGCGACTGAACTGAACTGATACACTCAAACACTTGGAGGGATTTTTAAGAGCATATTATGAATTTGGAGGGTTTTTAAGGGCATATTATGAATTTTAAAAAAGTCAATCTGAGCACCTAAATCTATAAATATTAAAAAAATAAAGGGATAAGCAGACAGCAATGCAATACAGTCATAATGGGAAACATTAACACCCTACTTGTATCAATGGGTAGATCATCCAGACAGAAAATAAATAAAGAAACATTAGCCTTTATGACATGTTAGATGAGATTGAATTAATAAACATAGGACATTCCATCAAAAAGCAGCAGATATGCATTCTTCTCACGTACATATGGATCTCCACAACAGATCATACGTTAGCCCACAAAACAACTCTTAAATTTATTAAAGACTGAAATCAAATCATATTCTTTTCCTACTACATTGGTACTGACATTAGAAATCAACTACAAGAAGAAAACTAACATCACAAATGTATGATGATTAAGCATAAGATCATCTGAATAGATGTATTTGATAGAACTGGACAAAAACTTTCATTTATGGTAAAAACTCTCAACAAAGTTGTGTATAGAGGGAATGCACCAAAACACAATAAAGGCCATATGTGACAAGCCCAAAGCTAACATCATACTCAACACATGAAAAGATGCTCAGCATCACTAATCAATAAGGAAACACAAATCAAAACCACGATTAGATATCATCTCTCACTAGTTAGAATGGCTATTATAAAAAATACAAGAAATAACAAGTGTTGGCAGGGATATGAAGAAAAGGGAAAGCTTGTGCACTGTTAGTGGAAATGTATATTGGTCCAACCATTGTGGAAAACAGTACAGAGTTTCCTCCAAAAATTAAAAATAGAACTACCAAATGATCTAGAAGTTCCACTTCTGGGTGTTTATCTGAAGAAAATGAAAACACTAATCTGAAAAGATATATGCACCTCAGTGTTTGTTGTAGACTATTTACAATAGCCAAGATAAGGAAAGAACTTAAGTGTCTACTGATGGTTGAATGGATATAGAAAGTGTGACACACACATACACAGACACACACAGGAATATTATTCAGCCATAAAAATAAGGGAATCGTGCCATTTGTGACAACATGGATGGACCTTAACAGCATTATACTATGTAAAATAAATCATATAGAGTAAGACAAATACCAGATGATCTCACTTTTCTAGAAGAATCTTAACAAAAACAAACCCCTCCAAAACTAATAAGCTTAAGAAAATGAGAACAGACTGGTTTTTAAAAGAGGTAGTGCTGTGGCAGTGAGGAGTAGATGAAATGGATGAAAGGGTCAGCCATAGGGATGGAAAGTCAGTCATAGGGATGCAGTAGCACAGTGATTATACTTAATAATAGTGTACTGCATATCTGAAAGTTGCTAGGAGAGTAAGTCGTAAAAGTTGACCCAAAAAATTTTGTAAACATGTATAGTGACTGATGTTAACTACGCTTACTGTGGTGGACTTGACCCAGTGTTGGCAAGAATGTAAAGTAACTGAAGTTTTCAATCCTGCTGCTGAGCTAGAAATTGATACAGATGTTAAAATATATATATATATATATTATATATATATATTAGAATTATTTACTTGTTGACTCTGTGACTTAATACACTAGTGTACAAAGGTTTTAACTTCGTTTGCCATGAGATAGTTTACTGAGCTCTATATCTATTAATATATTTTATGTGTTTTTCAGTATGTGTTTTACTCAAAGCAAAATTTAAAAAACTTACCTGTTTTTGGAATTCCCTGGTGATCCAGTGGCTCAGACTTCATGTGCCCAAAGCAGGTGGCCTGGACTGGATCCATGGTCAAGGAACTAGATTCCACGTGCCACGACTAAGAGTTCTCATGCCACGGCGAAAGATCCCACAAGCCACAACTAAGACCTGACACAGACAAATAAATATATATGCATTTTAAATTTACCTGCTTTTTCTGTGTTCTGTTCCTGTTTTCTAGCCAGTCATCCATTTGCTCCTCAATTTCTTCTATAGAAGTTCCATGATCATAAGATTGAATATATGTACTTTCTAAAGGCGTATATACAGGAAATTCAGGTTTTGGTTTTTTTATTTTAACTTTCTTCTGTTCTAAAAAAAAGGTTAAAAGCACCAATTAAAAAATTAATAAAAATAACTAAAATTTTATTCATAGACCTTATCTTGAAAGAATATATACATTGCTCTTTCATAAAAATACAATTGCTTTACTTATATCAGCTTTAAGTTTTATTGTGCATTATCCATGGCATTGTTTTAAGATAAAACTCATAGATGTTGGTGACAGATGATGATTATATAATCCCCATATCAGTTTGTGTATATCTTTAGTTTTCAAAGTATTGTTCATGAAACACTTCATTTAGTCATAGTGCAAAGAGCCTGGGCATTAGTGTTTTAATCCTACCTTTACTACCTAAGAGCTGCATACTACAGGGCAAGTAACTTAACCCTTAGAACAAGTGTCCATTTTCATTCTGTAAAAGGGAGTTAAATTTAACCTCATAAAGTTGATGTGAGGAAAATTATATATACCCTACCACTCCAGGACTCTTGCCTGGAAAATCCCATGGATGGAGGAGCCTGGTGGGCTGCAGTCCATGGGGTTGCTAAGACTCGGACATGACTGAAGCGACTTAGCAGCAGCAGCAACACATTACTTGGCAGAAAACTAGCTCTTAAGGGTATATATTCATCTTTTCAATATTTTACAAATGCAAAATATAATCTGGAAGCATCAAGGGTAGTTATCAATAGATGATTATCAGTTTATCAACTAGAAAGTGAAAGTGAAGTCACTCAGTTGTGTCCGACTCTTTGCGACCCTGTGGACTGTAGCCCACCACGGGATTCTCCAGGCAAGAGTAGGAGTGGGTTGCCATTTCCTTCTCCAGGGGATCTTCCTGACCCAGGGATTGAACCCTGGTCTCCTGTGTTCCAGGCAGACACTTTAACCTCTGAGCCTAGCCTCTCCATTAAATCCTTTTTTGATTAGCGCTGACACCGAGAAGCAACTCTGCTTTTAGTCACTACTGTCAAACTCATCCATCCTTACAACCACATCTTCCCCATCCTGTGTATGTGTATATATATGAGTTTACATGCACTATAATACCAACATAATAAAATTAATATGATGTTGCCATATGAAGAGACAAATTCCTAGAACAGATCAGAGAATTCATAAATATTTCAGTTCAGTGGAAGAAGGATTTAATAAATGTTGCTGGCACAAATAAATATCCATTTGAAAGAAAAGTAAACACAATCTTACAATGTATACCAAAAATAAATTACAGTTGCATAAGAGACTTAAAATTAAAAACCAAAACAATGAAAATATTGAAAAAGAAACCTAAAAACTAACTGCTGCTAAGTCACTTCAGTCGTGTCCGACTCGGTGCGACCCCATAGATGGCAGCCCACCAGGCTTCCCTGTCCCTGGGATTCTCCAGGCAAGAACACTGGAGTGGGTTGCATTTCCTTCTCCAGTGCATGAAAGTAAAAAGTGAAAGTGAAGTCGCTCAGTCGTGTCCGACTCTTAGTGACCCCATGGACTGCAGCCTACCAGGCTCCTCCGTCCATGGGATTTTCCAGGCAAGGGTACTGGAGTGGGGTGCCATTGCCTTCTCTGGAAAAAAAAAAACTAACTATACTATTTAAAGGAAGCATAAATCTTAACTAAGACTGAAAATCCAGATGCTACAAAGATAAAAGACAGAATAAACAAATCAAGGGAGAACAGATATGGGAAGATAATCTACAATTCAGAGTACAAACAGAAGATATGCATATATAGAATACATAAAGAGATCTTATAACCTGACAGGATAAGCAGCCTAATAGAAAAAAATGGCCAAAAAAAAAAAGTGCATTAAGAATACAGTGTTATGGGAACAGTTCTACTTTAAAAGGTTGTTACCACATCTAGAAATTACATGGTATTGAGTACCATATTTTATCCTATACTGCATCAGTACCTGTGTATATCCAAACTTTTCAAATGGTGACTGACAAAAAACCCTGATACTGTAAAAGGAAATTAGTAACTTAAATGACATATGAGGCTAATTTAAAGGTATAAAAATATAACACAAAATGGATCATGACCTAAGTGTAAGATCTAAAACTCTGATTTCTTTAATATGACACCAAAGGCACAAACAATGAAAGAAAATAGAATTAGACTTCATGAAAATTTAAAAATTGTGTGTATCAAAAGATATCACTAGAGTAAAAAGGCAACCCATATAATGAGAGAAAATATTTGTAAATCATATATCTGATAAGGGATTATATACTGAATATACAGAAAACTCCTAAAACTCAACAAACAATCTGATTCAAAATTGGGTACAGGACTTGAATAGTCATTTCTCCAAAGAAACACTTATTAGGATGGCTATAAGAAACACACACACACACCCCAACCGGAAAATTAATGGCTACAAGAAACACACACACCAGAAAATAAAAACCACTGGCAAGGATATGGAGAAATTGGAACTTTGTACACTGTTGGTAAGAACGTAAAATTGTACAGTGCTATGGAAAATAGTATAGCAGCTCCTAAAAAAAGTAAAGATAGAACTGGCATCAGTTCAGTTCAGTTGCTCAGTTGTGTCCGACTCATTGCGACCACATGAATCGCAGCACGCCAGGCCTCCCTGTCCATCACCAACTCCCAGAGTTCACTCAGACTCACGTCCATCGAGTCCGTGATGCCATCCAGCCATCTCATCCTCAGTCGGCCCCTTCTCCTCCTGCCCCAATCCCTCCCAGCATCAGAGTCTTTTCCAATGAGTCAACTCTTCGCATAAGGTGGCCAAAGTACTAGAGTTTCAGCTCTCGCATCATTCCCTCCAAAGAAATCCCAGGGCTGATCTCCTTCAGAATGGACTGGTTGGATCTCCTTGCAGTCCAAGGGATTCTCAGGAGTCTTCTCCAACACCACAGTTCAAAAGTATCAATTCTTCCGTGCTCAGCTTTCTTCACAGTCCAACTCTCACATCCATACATGACCACAGGAAAAACCATAGCCTTGACTAGACGGATCTTAGTCGGCAAAGTAATGTCTCTGCTTTTGAATATGCTGCCTAGGTTGGTCATAACTTTTCTTCCAAGGAGTAAGTGTCTTTTAACTGTCATATGATCCAGCAATTCCACTTCTGGATATATATCCAAAAGAACTGAAACCAGGGGCTCAAAGAGATATCTGTTCACCCAAGTTCACAGCAGAATTATTCACAATAGCTAAAAATTGGAAGCAACCGAAGTGTTTAATGACGAATGGATAAACAAAATGTGGTATACACATACAACAGAATATTATTTAAGGTACAGAGTTTTTATTTGGTTATGTTTCTAAATGTACTGGAGTTAGTGATTTGTTATGTTACCTTTTCATAAGTTATCTCAGAGAGGAATCTCCCATCCATGAGCATCCTATATCATCAAAGGAAAAATGTTCTAACCCATTGGAATTACATCTGCCCTATCTCCTTTGTCCTCTTCTCCACTAGTTGCTGAATCAACTTAAAAATCAGCACTAGCATCTCCTTGCCTCATGAGCCTGAGTTTTCTATAGAAATCTGTCTTCCAGTACCTTAGGGAAGGTGAATGCTTTCCTGTCTTGCCACCCTAAAGAGGCAAATTCTGTCTACCATGTTCTTACTGTCCCCTTGACAACCCTACTTGGGCCAGAAGGAAAACATACTGTCTGGAACAATTGTTCCTTCAGATAAAAAAAAAATACTTCTTAGAAAAGAAGGATTTTGATTACTTGATTTTGCTTTTGTTCTTAACTCATATAGGTACACAGGGAAAAAAATGGAAATATTCAGTTTTCCTTCTACCATTGATCCCCTCTTTGTCTAAATTTTAACTTTTAAATCAATTTCTTTATAGAATTACTCATTTTTTTTTCCATTCACAATATGGGTTTTCATTATAGTACTCAGAACTCACATCTATTGACTTAGATTAAAACTCAAAATGTATAAAATATTAACACTGAAAAAAACCTTATATCAATACATGTTGAATTTATTTACAGCCGAAACATAAAGTTGATTACAAGTTTGTAGTAAAGAAAATGCTCAAAAATTTCCAAATAGATCACATTTTTTCCCATAAAGACTTCCTAAGAGAAAGATACATATTTATTTTCATTACCCTTTTCAGACTTCACCCCTCTAAAACACCATTTTAGTAAGACTACCACACCCTACTCCATGTAACTCTGGTGTATCCCTCAGAGGACTCTGCACACACAGTCTCAGCAGTAAAGCAGAAGACTTGAGGGCAGATTAGCAATTAGGTCATGAAAAACAGGCAGCATAAAATTGCTATTGCTAATCTGCATGAGATGCATTTACTCAATTAGGCAGATGGGAATGTTATTATGAACTCGGCATTCCAGTGATGGTCTTTAAAATTAAGAAGGATGGGGGCAAATGAAATGCACACTGGGGGATTTGGGGCCTTTATGTATTAGTTCTAAAGTATACAGTGTAGAACACTATAATGAAGTTAACAAAATTAATTAAAAGATTCTTTGCATGTAACCATGAGAGACATTTAAAAATACATGACAGTTTTTGACATTATTAACAGCAATGTGACTGTTCTTTAACTTTGTTAATGTTGATACCTTCACCTTTTCTATTAATAAATTTACTATTGAACTGATACAAAAACATGAGCAACAAAAGTCTTATTACTCAGGGTTTAGGATGAGTATTGTTTTTAATAAGCTTTCTGGCATTTAGTTTCATCACTTTCAGTTTGAAGAAACCATAACCTGGTAATGAATTTTCAAACTTTCTAAAAATTAATTAATTTATTTGGAGGCTAATTACTTTACAGTATTGTAGTGGTTTTTGCCATACATTGNTGCACTGGTCATAGCAACCACCTTCTTCCAACAACACAAGAGAAGACTCTACACATGGACATCACCAGACGGTCACCACCAAAATCAGACTGATTATATTCTTTGCAGCCAAAGATGGAGAAGCTCTATACAGCCAGCAAAAGCAAGACCAGGAGCTGACTGTGGCTCAGATCATGAGCTCTTTTTTGCCAAATTCAGACTTAATTGAAGAAAGTATGGAAAACCACTAGATCATTCAGATATGACCTAAATCAAATCTCTTATGATACCTCTTATATGTGGTATCTAAAAAATGATACAAATGAACTTTTTTTTACAAAACAGAAATAGACTCACAGAGAACAAAGTTACGGTTACACAGGGGAAAAAAGAGGAGGGATAAATTTGGTCTTTGAGATGAACATATTATATATAACATTACATAGAAGGTGGATAGCCAACAACGACCTATACCATATGACACAAGGGACTGTATTAAATACCTTCCAATAACCTATAATGGAAAAGAATCTGAAAGAGTATAAATATAGCTGAATCACTCTGCTGCATACCTAAAACACTGTAAATCAACTTTACTTCAATTTAAAAATTTTTAAAAGAAAGCATTATTAAATCTGCATGAGAACTGCTGGCAAATTCTTAGGGAGAATAAGTCTTTGAACAGTTCTGGAAAAACAGTCGTGAAAACATGAGTAGGAAAGCAATGAAAATAGTGTATTCAAACTGCATCCACAGCTAAATTTTGGTTTCGTTTGACATTTTTCTCTTCCTGTAAATGTGGCTTCCCTTCACCTCCACTTTTTGACTAGTCTTAAAAGGCATGTATGGATGTTTGAGTTGGACTGTGAAGAAAGCCGAGTGCCGAAGAATTGATATTTTTGAACTGTGGTGTTGGAGAAGACTCTTGAGAGTCCCTTGGACTGCAAGGAGATCCAACTAGTTCATCCTAAAGGAGATCAGTCCTGGGTGTTCATTGGAAGGACTGATGCTGAGGCTGAAACTCCAATACTTTGGCCACCTCACGCAAAGAGTTGACTCATTGGAAAAGACCCTGATGCTGGGAGGGATTGGGGGCAGGAGGAGAAGGGGATGAGAGAGAATGAGATGGCTAGATGGCATCACTGACTTGATGGACATGAGTCTGAGTGAACTCTGGGAGTTGGTGATGGACAGGGAGGCCTGGCGTGCTGTGATTCATGAGGACGCAAAGAGTCAGATATGACTGAGCGACTGAACTGAACTGAAAAGCCTTAGAAAAATTTTATGTAACAATTTTACTTAAAAATAACAATTGTATAAGTTACATTTAAAGTTTCATTTATTCATGGATTTATTTAACTTAAACTGTTTCAACAATTGCTATAATACCAGCTTCTGTGTCAATCTTTGGTTTTGTTATTCAGTCACTAAGTCGTGTCCAGCTCTTTGCCACCCCATGGACTGCAGCACACCAGGTTTCTTGTCCTTCACTATCTCCTGGAGTTTGCTCAGACTCATGTCCATTGGGTCAGGGATGCCATCCAACCTTCTCATCCTCTGCCACTCCTTCTCCTCTTGCCTTCAGTGTCTCCCAGCATCAGGGTCTTTTCCAATGAGTCAGTTCTTTGCATCAGGTAGCCAAAGTACTGGAGCTTCAGCTCAGCATCAGTCCTTCCAATGAATATTCATGACCGATTTCCTTTAGGATGGACTGGTTGGATCTCCTTGCAGTCCAAGGGACTCTCAAGAGTCTTCTCCAGCACCACAGTTCAAAAGCATCAATTCTTCAGCGCTCAGTCTTCTTTATAGTCCAACTCCCACAACTGCACATGACTACTATAAAAACCATAGCTTTGACTATATGGACCTTTACTGGTAAAGTGATATCTCTGCTTCTTAATATGCTATCTGGGATTGTCATAGCTTTTCTTCCAAGGAGCAACATCTTTTAATTTTGTGGTTGCAGTCACCATCCACAGTGATTTTGGAGCCCAAGAAAATAAAGACCGTCCCTATTTTCACTTTTCCCCCATCTATTTGCCATGAAGTTAATGGGACTAGAAGCTATGATCTTAGCTTTTTGAACGTTGAGTTTTAAGCCAGCTTTTTCATTCTCCTCTTTTTCATTAAGAGGCTCTCTAGTTCCTCTTATTTTTTGCTATTAAAGTGGTATCATATACATATCTGATATTTCTCCTGGCAATCTTAATTTCAGCTTGTGTTTCATTCAGCCTGGCATTTTGCATGATGTACTCTGCATATAAGTTAAATAAGCAGGGTGACAATATACAGCCTTGACGTATTCCTTTCCCAATTTTGAACCAGCCCATTGTTCTGTGTCCGGTTCTTAACTGCTGCTTTGTCCTGCATGCAGGTTCCTTCGGAGACAGATATTGTGGTCTGGTATTTCCATCTCTTTTAAGAATTTTCCACAGTTTGTTGTGATCCACACAGTCAAAGGTTTTGACATATCAAATAAAGCAGAAGTAAATTTTGGGGGGCAGTTCTCTTGCTTTTTCTATGATCTAATGGATGTTGGCAATTTGATCTCTGATTCTTCTACCTTTTGTAAATCCACCTTGCATCTCTGGATATATTAATATAGCAGTAATAATCATTTGTCCACCCTTACTTACTCTTCAAAACATGCATCAGTCAATCTTAATATGTAATCCTCTAGCATCCTAAATTTCCCCCTCTTAAACAGAGTCTGCTTTAAACAGTTATACAGTTTACCTGAATATTATATTGCATTTGTTGAAACTTTGTTTTGTTTTTTTTAATTTTTATTGGAGTATGCTGCTGCTGCTAAGTCGCTTCAATCGTGTCTGACTCTGTGCGACCCCATAGATGGCAGCCCATGAGGCTCCCCCATCCCTGGGATTCTCCAGGCAAGAACACTGGAGTGGGTTGCCATTTCCTTCTCCAATGCATGAAAGTGAAAAGTGAAAGTAAAGTCACTCAGTTGTGCCTGACTCTTCGCGACCCCATGGACTGCAGCCTACCAGGCTCCTCTATCCATGGGATTTTCCAGGCAAGAGTACTGGAGTGGGGTGCCATTGCCTTCTCTGTTATTGTTAGCTTCTGCTGTATAGCAAGGTGAATCAGTTATACATATATACATATACCCACTCTTATAGACTTTTTTCCTATTACAGAGTGTTGAGAAGAGTTCCCTATACCATACAGTAGGTCCGTATTAGTTATCTATATTTTATATACAGTACTGTGTATATGTCAATCCTAGTCTCCTAATTAACTCTCCCCTTCTCCCTTGGTAACCATAAGTTTGTTTTCTGCATTGTTAATATTAACTCATTAATATTTGTGGTTACATTAATTCATCTATTTAGTCATTTATCCATTTATTAAACTTTTACTATGTGCCAGGATGCTATATTAAATGCTGCAGACACAAAGATGATAAAGAAAGTCCTTGTTCTAAAGCTACCCAGATACCAGAAGGTTATAGAGGGTAAAAATGGTCCCCTAAACATGACTGTGTTCTGATGCCCAATATTTTGGGCATCAGATTATTTTATGTAATAAAATATTTTATTTTATTTTATTCCCCTCCTGCGAATATTTTACCTTACATGGCAAAAGAGACTTTGCAGATAGGATTAAACTTGAGCACCTTAAGACAGGAGAGACTATCCTGAATTATCCAAGTTGGTCCAGTCTAATCACAAGTCCTTAAAAGCAGAGAACTTTTCCTCATTACGATAAGACAGAAATATGACTAAAGAATAATCAGAGATGCAACATTGCTAGCTCGGAAGGAAGAAGGGGGGCCATGATCCAAGGAACATGGGGGCCTCAAGAAGCTGGAAAAGGAATCAGCCTTGAGTGATAACCTTGACTTTAGACTTTAGCCCAGTGAGACTCATGTCTGACTTGTGACCCACATAACTGTATGATAACGCATTTGTATTTAAGCCACTAAATCTGTGGCCATTTGTTACAGCAACAGTAGAAAACTAACACTGGGATCATCTATTCCCACATGGTTTTTTGACAGATAAGGAAACAAAAATAAAATCCTCAAAGTCACACATTTAGTCTGGCAATAGACTCTGGTTTTGGAGACAACATAATCCTCCTTTATTCTCAAACTATGGTTGGTGTTTAGGTAAAGGCAGAAAGCTAGACTTTCACTTTATGAAGGGTAATTGCCATAGCTATTTTTCTATATATCGAAAGTGTGAACTACATGGGAATACTAATAACACAGTTGCTCTTTTCCAGCTTCATTTGGCTAAATGACTTCTGTGGGCTGCACGAACAACTAACACATGCAAGATTCTGTAAATCTCACATGCTACATATTTACATACATTTGTAGGTGTGAAGTGATTGAGTATTAAGAGTGTTTGTACAGTTTTCTGGGCCCACATTAGTCCGTATCACTTCTCTAGGAATCTAGGTAGGTGGAGGGGAATGAAGTTTGAACCAAGAACATTCATACTGAAATTAAAAATAAAAAAGAAGATTTCCCCTCCATGAATTCAATCAACAGTTACCTATTAAGCACTTATGTGTGCCAGGGATTCTTTAAGGTCCTTAGATAGTCATAACATTGAAGAAAATAGATAAAATCCTTACTTTCATGAAGCTTACTTTCCATTGGGAGGACCAGATGGTAAACAAAATTAATTTATAAATTAATGTTGCTGCTGCTAGGTCACTTCAGTCGTGTCCAACTCTGTGTGACCCCATGGACGGCAGCCTACCAGGCTCCTCCGTCCATGGGATTTTCTAGGCAAGAGTACTGGAGTGGGGTGCCATTGCCTTCTCCGAAATTAATGTTAAGTAGTATTAAATGCTCTGGAGAAAAATAAAACCATGTTAAAAAAATAAAACATAATAAAAGGAAGAATGTGTGGGAAGGATGTAGATATAGAAAATTAGAATGACCAGAGCTTGGAAAATGCCTTCTTTAACAATATGTTCAACTCTTCCTAAAATCAGCAAGAACTGTCTCTAGTGTTTGGTGGAAGTCATCAACATACTGATACATTAGTCAGGTTTTTCACGTTATATAACAATTACACAAATGAAACAAAGACTTTCGAAACAAAAATCATTGACATTTTCAGGCTTACAGCAAGTTGGTGATCAGCACTAAATATTAATGACAACTGCAGCAGTGGAGTGTTTAAGGACTTTCTAGATTTTAGATGCCTCCCAGATTAAAGGGGGCTTTCCTGGTGGCTCAGGCGGTGAAGAATATGCCTGCAATGCAGGAGACCCAGGTTCAGTCCCTGGGTCAGGAAGATCCCCTGGAGAAGGGAATGGCTACCTACTCCAGTATTCTTGCCTGGAGAATCCCATGAATGAAGAACCTGGCGGGCTATGGTCCATGGGGTTACAGAGAGTCAGACACAACTGAGCAACCAAGCACACAAACATAAAGATGAAAGGAACTATGTGACTCCATGATAATTTTATTCTTCCTTTTGATACTGAGTTGTGGGTGGTTCAGAAATTACTAATATAGTATTTTGCACAGGTAGTACACTAAGTGCAAGTAAGTCTAGAGAGTAGCAGAAAGCACATAAAATTTAATTATTACACAATTTAAGGAAAAATACAAAGTTAAATAATCAGTTTTATATAATATAGTTAATACAGTAAGATAATGTTTAAAACTCACTTTGAAGGGTTTCAAGTTCAGCTCTTGTCAATTCATCTTCCTTTTCCTTCAATCTTGTTTCTTTATATTTAGCATAAAACTGCCCAGCATCCTGGAAAAAGAAGTTACAAATAAATTAACATAAAAGTCAGTTTCTTTTGATGGTATTTTCCACATAACTTCAGTTTAAAGCAGCATATTCATTTAATAAGTAGTTTTCCTCTGTGTTTATGTTTTCAAATTTAATGATGAAGAGAAGAAATAGAATAAGCAGTTCTCTATGATTTGTCTCTCTCAGAGAACTAATGAAAGCCAGAAATTATATGAGTGTATTAAATGTGTTTAAGTAAGGCCTTTTCTCCCAGAAGTATAAGGGAGGTATTCTCTTCCTTTTTTCTATTGCATATTTTCTCAATATTGTGTGTGGACAGAAATCAGAAAAAAAACACTTGCTGAACTGAATTATTTGATAGTACAGTAAATTATATTATTGTGACAAAGTACAAACAATATTTTCATATTAGTCCAACTCCAAAAGATTTTCAAAATCACTATATGCAAATCTGATTATGAAACATCTATGACCCCGTCGATACAAATGAAAGATGTCACTCCATTGAGAGTTGAGGATTGAGAGCACATACTGCATGCAAATACTTAGGTGTTAAGACACAGCAACTAAAGTCTCAAGGAGGGGCATTTACGATAGGTGAGACTTTAGCAGAGTACCAAAAAAAAGACTAGGCCTTCAATAATCACAGACATGGAAATAAACAAGTTGGTGTTCCAGGCATATGAAGTTCCTAACAGTGAAAAAAGCAAAACCAGATCATTTTTCAACACCTCTTGACTCAAACTTCATCTATTCTATAACAGTACTACTTCAAGCTGCCAGGCTACACTGTGCTATGCGTCTATGTCTTTCTATATGCTTTGCCTTCTAACTAGAGTATTTTGCTCCCCTATATTTTTTTCTTAACAACTCCTATTCATCCTTAAAAACGCTATTCAAGCATTACTCCTCTTGTGCAAATCTTTCTGACCTTCCCTGGAAGACTAATCCTTTTCCTGTATACTGCTTTTGTATTTAAACTTATCTCTATGGTTGCTTGTATCGCAGTATTCTCTCCTAGAAAATGAGAAATTTGAGACAAGGGAACTTGCATGCTCAGAGCATAGTATCTAGAATCCAGAAGGCACTCAATAAGTGTTTTTGAACTGAACTAGATAGATGTGAGAAACTTGTAAAGAAAGAAATGAAAGAGCTTGATGACTAACTGGTATGGAATAAAAAAAGGAAAGATATCAAGGATAACTCTAGGGTTACATTCCCAAACTTTGTGATTCCTAGAGCAGATAAATTATAGACCCTTCTGACAGGGTTTTATTTCTGCAGGAAGTGGAGGAATAAACTCAATCCTTGGTCTACCACAATTCAGATGGAAATGCATCAACACTTAAACCACAGAATGGGATTCTCTCTTTTCAGCTATGCCTATCCAAATTAAAGCTTTCTCCTGAGGTCTTTGAAGGGCGCAGATGTCATACACCTGACTTACTAATCCTCCCATCCCCATGTATACTTTAAATTTCAACAGAGGTTCAGGTTAAGAATTTACAGTCCTTTAACATTCCCTGCACCCTTTAGAAAGATTGTTCAGTTTTTTTTTCCCATAAGACAGCTCTAAACAGCACTTTTTGCCTTTATTTGAAACAATCGTTAGATTATATTGTGACAGCTGTCATATCACTCTGCATTAATTAAAAAAATATCAAATTGGTGAATTTTTGTGTAGTCATTTTAGTATTGAAGATGGAAAGAGAAAAGCAACATTTTTTTGCATATTAGGGTTTATAATTTCAAGAGAGGTAAAAATGCAACTGAAATGGAAAAAAAAAGATTTGTACAATGAACGGAGAAGGTGCTGTGATTGATCGAGTATGTCAGAAATCGTTTGTGAAGTTTCATGCCGGAGATTTCTTACAGGATGATGCTCCATGGTCAGGTGGACCAAGTGAAGTTGACAGTGATCACATTGAGACATTAATTGAGAACATCAATACTGTACCACGTAGGTCACAACCGACCTACTCAAAATATCCAAATCAAGTGCTGAAAATTATCTGTACTAGCTTGTCTATGTTAATGGATTTGATGTTTGGGAGCCATACAAGTCAAGCAAAAGAAAACCTTGACTATATTTCTGCATGTGATTCTGTACTGAAACGTAACAAAGACATTTCATTTTTAAAACAACTTGTGACAGGCAATTAAAAGTGGATACCGTTCAATCATTTGGAACAGAAGAGACTGTAATAAGTGATGAACCATCACCAACTACACCAAATTCCAGTCTTCATCCAAAGAAAGTAATGTGTATATAGTGGGATTGGAAGGGAGTCCTCTATTATGAGCTCCTTCCAGAAAACAAAATGATTAATCCCAAGTACTGCACTCAGTTAGACCAACTGAAGGCAGCACTGGACAAAAAGTGTCTGGAATTAGTCAACAGAAAATGCATAATATTCCATCAGGATACCAGAAGATTGTGTGTTTCTTTGAATATCAGGCAAAAACTGTTACAGCTTAGCTAGGAAGTTCTGATTCATCCGCTGTTTTCACCAGACATTGTACCTTCAGATTTCCATTTATTTTGATCTTTAAAAATTCACTTAAGGGAAAAAATTTCTATTCCCTAGAAGACTCGAAAAGGCACCTGGAACAGCTTTTTGCTCAAAAAGATAAGAAGTTTTGAGAAGATGGAATCATGAAGTTGCCTGAAAAAATGGCAGAAGGTAGTGGAACACACTGCTCATAAAGTTCTTAGTGAAAATGAAAAATGTATCCTTTTATTTAAAAAACAAAAGTCCTTTATGGCCAACCCAATATGTAAAGAGAGAATAGTGCTCACACAACGTTCTATTTGTTTCCCCACATTTCCTTATTCTCTTGAGATTACATGAGATTATGGGGCTAGTTCTGGGCAGGCTATGGTTAGAAATATGCATCACTTCAAAGCAAATACCAAAAAAGGCTGTGTAAACCTCCAGTTCTCACTCCTGCCATAGAGAGCAGGGAGGCCACAGGCCCTAGATGCATTCAGCCAAAAGATGGTGAAGACATCATTATTTTGAGTCCCTAAGTGGCAAGTTAGAGCAGCATGTCTCCTTATGATATGTAAGTGGAAGACACTGGAAACAAAGTTCAAGTCACTGGAATTTTAAGATAATCTGCACCTTACCGTAGTCTATCCTGGTTGATATAAATAGCAAGTGCTATAGAGTTAGTACAGAGAAAATACAATGGGAAATTTTCAGTTGGCCTGATCAGGAAAGGCTCCATAATGATGATAATTTAGCTAAACTGTGAAGATATAGTATTCCCCAGGTTAGCTAGCTATGAGATGGAAGAGATCCCTTATTACAAACCTTTCTTTTTAACATTATTGAAACATAGTTAAGTGATAAAAATACCATGCTGAACTGGCATTGCTTCTCGTGTTTCAGTTTACTTTTCCTTCTCCATATAAACTTTAAAATATTAAACCATCCCCCCCAAAAAAAAACAACTTAGGAAAGAAGCGGGTTAAATTCAGAGTGGCATGAGCAGGAAAACAGCGCCCCCAGGGAGGGGCCCTGCTGAGGCTCTCAGTCGTGTGTGGCTCTTCACAACCCCGAGGGCTGAGCCCACCAGGTGACTCCATCCACGGGATTTTCCAGGCAAGGATACTGGAGTGGGGTGCCATTTCCCCTTCCAGGAAGAACTCTGAAGAGAGGTAGGCACAAGAAGGATGGAGGACACTCCACTGCTCTTTGACTGTATGATAGCACGTATCTCTTGTTTGAGGCTTACATATAACCTCCAACACAGGAGAATATTATTTAAGTGCAGTTTTGAAAATCTGCCCACAAATTCAACTACTCTATTATTAAATTTTGTTCTCCGACTGATACTATAATCTCAGAATTACATGTAATGTGTAATTACGTACAATGTAGAAAATTACTTCCCTGGTGACTCAGACAGTAAACAGTTTGCCTGCAATGTGGCAGACCCAGGTTCAATCCCTGGGTCGGGAAGATCCCCTGACAAGGGACTGGCAACCCACTCCAGTATTCTTGCCTGGAGAATCCCATGGACAGAGGAGCCTGGCGGGCTAGAGTCCATGGGGTCGCAGAGAGTCATGTCCAACTCTGAAGTGACTTAGCATGCACATAATCTCAAGAGTTACATGTAATATGTAATTACATACAACGTATAAAATTACAGTGAAGCGTATAAGAAAACTTCTAAATTTCATACTTTGAATAAGAGTCAGTTTTTCTTTGTACAGAACTATAATAATACTAAGTTCACAAGAGTAATAAAAAAAAACAGAAAAGAAGAAGCTGTTTTCCTGTGCCTCAGTTGGTATATTCTAAGAGATAGAAGGCCCAAAGTGACTTTTCCATTTGGGCTAACAGACAGAAGAGACCACAGAAGCCATCTATTCAGCCCCAATTCAATGCAAGAATCTTCTACAACTTTTATAAAAATTACAATCTGCCTCAATATCCGTACAGAGAATGTAAGATCAGATAGCTTACTCACAGACATGAGACTAGTTACCAAGCTAACTATCCAGCAGCGGAAAAAACTTAGCCTTTCTTAGCTTTTATATTTCTTATATTTTAAATTTATGTTCCTCTGCTTTAAGATTCATTTCTACCATGAACTAATTGTGTCACTTTGGGCAAACTGTCTCACCAATCTGAGTCTTAAGTATTTTTTCAGCTATAAAATATGGATGAGACTGTGTGTCTCTAACATCCTACCTAACATTTTGTGGTTTTAAAATCTTTTCTACGTAACTCTACTTTATATTCTGTCTTTGGACCTCTGAATAATTGCGTCTTATGGCCTCCTTTCAGAGGGTGGAAGGAATGTCTTTGTTATGTTGTGAGGTCTTTCCAATTCTCCTGTATCCCTTTGTCCTTCTGTAGCAGTAGTTTCAGCCTTATAAAAATTCAGATGAATTTTCCCAAACTTTTTCACTGGTTTATGTATTCTCTATGTAAAGTGTGCTTGTCTGCAAAATTTTTCAAAAACTTCTAAGAATACTAAAAGAGTAAGCTTCCTTATCCCTTGGAAAATCTGTGTTTAACTTTGAGCAGAAGGGCAGGCAACTAAGCTTGCTGCAAATGCCTCCTAGTCTTTTAGAAGCTTTTCCTCCTGCTAATTAGCTGTGAATGTTTTGTTTATTTGGTTTCTGTCCCAGCAAGCAGAAGCAAAGGGGTTAGAATGAAGGGCCATGACTGTAGAGAGGGCAACCCCTGGGCTTGTCCAGAGCTGTTTCCATGGAAGAAGCTTCTTGGGAGGGAGGAGGTCTTCCTTTATAAACAGCTGTATAAAGTACAGTATTCCCTTTACTCACAGGCAACTTTCAATTTAAGGTAAAAGCCACAGCACCACAGAGAAGATTCTTCTGTTTTCTCAGCCACTGCTTCTCAGAAGCCCATAAATCCTGATGGGGTGGACACACGCACGCTGGGAATTTTCTACAATAATTTTTAGTCTGTGTTCATATAAGATCAACTTGGTAGTGAGAAAAGATGGGGGACCAGGACTTAACGATGAGAAAAATGAACAATTTTAGGCAATGAACTCCTAACGGAGTTGCATGTTTTATAGATTATGTTACTGAGAAATGTAACATAGCAGATAGAGAGCAATTTAAACGGTGAATTCCCAGAAACATCAAAAAACAAGTGAGCAAATAAATTCTGAATACTTAAGATAGTTCCACCTCAGAAAAGGGAGAGAACTATGAACTATGAGTTAGACTGGTAATTTGTAATTACTTGGGATATTTGGTACTTACTGATTTGTATGAGAAATCAGTGGTGTTAGCAATCTAAATTTTTAATGGGCCTAAATAAATGAAGCTCCAACACAAACAGCCAGTTAAGCTGAAAATATGCACACAGCACTGGTTATATTTCATCAGTTTTTGCTACTCACATTGCTATGAATATGTTTCAGAATATTTATGATCAAATAAAAAAAATCTAAGAGCATTTTGAAGGTCAGAAAATTTTCTTGGGGTTACAAGCTGAATACAGCCCACACAGAAGACTCGTTTAGTCAGATTCCAAGAGACTGTGTGCTCCCTTCTGTTCTGTGAGAACACAGACTGGGAAGATACGGAGTGTCACCAGGGCTATACTTTTAATGTCAAAATTAAATTCTAGCCTGAAAGCACACTATGCCTCTCCTGATGCACACCAAGTTCCTTGTTACATTCTAATTCACACTGCATGTCTTCTGTTGATTACTCCCTCTGCCTTTTTTGCTGTATAAACACATTCTTCTCAAGTTTCCGAAGTTTCTCTGCAAACAGTCATGCATTTTATTCCTCTTTAATGTGATGTTCTCTCCAATCTCTATGGACACATCAATTTACAAACACTCTCCATATTCTTCTTCTTTGGTTTCTCATTTGACTTTTTACTTCTGCCTATATGAGTACATGAATGATATGACGATACACATTTTGCTAAATATAGTAATATCCATACGTCTTTTCTTTCAAGATTTTCCAATCTAGGAAATGTTTGATACTAATTTAACATCAGATATCTCGTATGTGTCAACTATAATCGTTTTCAGTTATTGGTCTCATCCTTCTAATCCACTACATCTTACAGTTTTTCCAATATTTTCTTCAGAGCAAAGGAAAGGAATAAAACCCAGTAATAAAGGTACTAAAGGTACTAAACCTTTTCAAAATGCAAGGGGAACTATCAAAGAAATACTTTTACCTCTACCCTGCTTGATCGCAGAACCATTTTGAGTACTGTCTGCCCACTATGCACTTTAACTTTCCTGTTCCTAACAATGTATACATATCTTTGACTGACCTGTGTGACAGAAATACTTTTCTGTCTCAATGTCCTTTAACAGATTTGTCAGATTTATCTATTAAACTCCTAAATGGCTATATTCAGAGTCTGCTGACTTGGGATATAGTCTTGGATGACAGTAATGGGCTATGTGGTATTTTCTTTTTTTAAAAAAGAGCAGTTGTACAATTTTTCCTCAGTTTTTTTCAGTCTCAACATGTGTATTTATATGGGAGTTACTGTATCTATGAAATTATTTTTGTACACAACTAGTACACAGAGTGGGCACTTCACTGTCAAATGGTCTATTCATCTTCCAAGACTTGGCTTAAATTTTCCTTGGTTATCTTAAATAGAGACAATCTTACTTCTCAGAACATCTATAGAAGTCATTGTTTATACTACAGATATGAAGCTTATATATCATACTGTGTCCCAATTATTTTAAATTATGTGATATAAACTCTGACTGTAAGGGCTTTTAAAGTGCCTTGTTCTGATACTGTGTTTAATAAATTTTTACTGAACCTGCTAAACTAATCCTACTGGATAACCAACCATACATGCGTGTGAACTGTAATAAAGCATGGATATTTAGAGGAAGAATGGGAAGAAAAAGGTTAGAAATGAAGAGCTGTTGATACGACAACAAAATTTGGGTACAGGTTCTGCAAGTATGAAGGTCATTCAGTGGAAGTCTTCGAACCTCTCCATCAAGATGATAGGGATGGTTTATGCAAGAAAAAGGATTCCTACTTAAAAATAAAACAATGGCCCTGTACCACAAAGAGTGGTGAAGAAAATACTGAAGGTCATGTGTATCATTTTTTTAAATACTGAGGGCTCTAGTAGGACTCTTACCACCACTGTGTTAGTTACCAATCCAGACTGCTTCAGGTAAAAAGGGCTTCCTATAAATTTCATAAGTACCTTATTTAAGAAGATCTCATACAAGTGTCACATAAAAACTTCAGTGTTGTTGATAAGGCATATGTATTCATTTTACACAATTCTATGATTGATAAATTAATACAAAGGTTAAAGATTACAAGAGAAAAAAAAGCAGACAAAATCTAATCCTAATAGTAACTATTCAGTATTGCTTTGCTGATGTTTGAGAAAGTATAAGCTGTATGTTTATGGATCTGAAATACTTTCACTATTACAATTTGGGTCAGAATCAACTATATTGTTTTGGTAGTGAGCATGAGAAAGACATTAAACTTCCAATTGATTCAACAGTTTTAGAAGGTTTCTGAAGAGGCCAAAATGTTTTTACAAAATTCCTTATTTTTACAAGTTTTCTACAAATTTGCAATGAAGCAAAACAATAACTTGTAAATCTAAGTCATTTTAATATATTGATTGTTTTTGCAAATTACTCTGCATGCTAACCAAGAAACATATTAATTTTACCAAATAAACTTTGTTTCAAATGACTTAGATTAAAATTACAAAGTAAGTGGGATGAAGTGGGAGACTGACATATACACATTATCATGTATAAAATAGGTAACTAAAGAGAACCGACTGTGTAGCACAGAGAACTCTTCTTAGCGCTCTGTGGTGACCTACATGGGAAGAAAATCCAAAAAAGTGGCGGGTCGGGGGGCAGTATATGTACACATATAGCTGATTTACTGTGCTGTACAGTAGAAACTAACACATCATCATAAAGCAACCATACTTCAACAAAAGTTTTTTTTTAAATAAATGAAAAAAAAAGAAAAAAAGAAAGTGTTTCAGACTGACACTTTATGTGATATTTATGCTGCCTCATGATTAAATTGATCTGTACTCTGATTTTCCTATTACTCAGATTCTAAAACTAGCAAAAAATAATCATTCCCTTAAAATGTAAGGAATCATGAGGTAAAATATTTTCCTGTCACATCTTCTCACAAATATACCAATAAGATAAACACATTTTCCCTCTCTTACTAAGTCTTACATATACAGCATACAAGGATTGTGGATTTTTATCCAAATAAACAATACACTAAACAACTTGAAAAAAACTTTTAAATTACCAAAATACTTCAATTGTCTCTATTAAATGTAAACAAAATAAATGATTCTGTATGCAATAACTATTAAGGTGAACTATTTTGACAAAGAACTGGTAAATAATTTCTCGANACAAAGGTTAAAGATTACAAGAGAAAAAAAAGCAGACAAAATCTAATCCTAATAGTAACTATTCAGTATTGCTTTGCTGATGTTTGAGAAAGTATAAGCTGTATGTTTATGGATCTGAAATACTTTCACTATTACAATTTGGGTCAGAATCAACTATATTGTTTTGGTAGTGAGCATGAGAAAGACATTAAACTTCCAATTGATTCAACAGTTTTAGAAGGTTTCTGAAGAGGCCAAAATGTTTTTACAAAATTCCTTATTTTTACAAGTTTTCTACAAATTTGCAATGAAGCAAAACAATAACTTGTAAATCTAAGTCATTTTAATATATTGATTGTTTTTGCAAATTACTCTGCATGCTAACCAAGAAACATATTAATTTTACCAAATAAACTTTGTTTCAAATGACTTAGATTAAAATTACAAAGTAAGTGGGATGAAGTGGGAGACTGACATATACACATTATCATGTATAAAATAGGTAACTAAAGAGAACCGACTGTGTAGCACAGAGAACTCTTCTTAGCGCTCTGTGGTGACCTACATGGGAAGAAAATCCAAAAAAGTGGCGGGTCGGGGGGCAGTATATGTACACATATAGCTGATTTACTGTGCTGTACAGTAGAAACTAACACATCATCATAAAGCAACCATACTTCAACAAAAGTTTTTTTTTAAATAAATGAAAAAAAAAGAAAAAAAGAAAGTGTTTCAGACTGACACTTTATGTGATATTTATGCTGCCTCATGATTAAATTGATCTGTACTCTGATTTTCCTATTACTCAGATTCTAAAACTAGCAAAAAATAATCATTCCCTTAAAATGTAAGGAATCATGAGGTAAAATATTTTCCTGTCACATCTTCTCACAAATATACCAATAAGATAAACACATTTTCCCTCTCTTACTAAGTCTTACATATACAGCATACAAGGATTGTGGATTTTTATCCAAATAAACAATACACTAAACAACTTGAAAAAAACTTTTAAATTACCAAAATACTTCAATTGTCTCTATTAAATGTAAACAAAATAAATGATTCTGTATGCAATAACTATTAAGGTGAACTATTTTGACAAAGAACTGGTAAATAATTTCTCGAAAATTAAAGAAACACTAGTAACTTTTAGTTAATTTTCTCTTCAAATATAATTTCCATCATTAGAGGAAAATAATAAAATATAGAAGGTGGAGTCACTCACTTCCTTAAACGATAAGGAAAAACAGTCACTATATGAAAAAAAGTAAGTAGAGTTCAACAGAAATTATCTCTCTCGCTCTTGCTCTTTGTGTTTTCTGAAATGAAAACATTTCCTCCAAAATTACAACTTCAAAGAATTTCAAAATTTGTACACCAAACGATTATATATTCTTTCAAATATTCTGTTTATGTGTTGGAAATTTTCTAACCAGATGCAATAATTAAAATTGCCAAAACGATAATTGAATGAAATGTGTTGTTATGCTCAATATACAAAAAAGAGAAATTGCCATATAAATATAGTGTGTACATTCTATCATTTGAGCAAGACTGACTAGCAACAGAAACTTCGATTACAGTATAAGACTAAATATCTGCACTCTTCTTAAAGCTGCAAACAAAATGGTAACTTATGTAGACTTTTGCTTAATTATACAAGTACTTACACAAAGTGCTTTTTGCCACACTATTTACTTAAATGCTTTTAAAATAATGGTGACAAGGTATCTGAGTTCTGTTTTTACTGGATATGTCTTAAATGATTAAATTGTTATTGCTTTTATATCTGTCCTAAAGATAGTATTGCTTTTTCCTTTTTTAGTGTCTTGGAATTCTAAGGTGTTCTAAAAGCAACATTAAGAGATAGTTAAAGGAATAGATATCTAAATAAATTTTAGAACTATTCTAAACTAGGTTTATACTTATAAAATACTATTCGTTCAATCAGCATTATGAAGCATCTACTGTATATTCAGCCTTCAGATAGCAGGCATAAATTATTTCATGAATAATTAAAATCAAAGCAGCAGTATCATATGAAAGAGGTAGATTTTTTTTTACCTGGATTAGATGAGGCAATGCTTTTAGTGTAAGGCAAAACCAAATTCCCAGCTTGCAGGGAAGCAAATCATGCCACTGCGGTTTCACCAGTAATCTAAAAGCAAAGTATAGAAAGTTGAAAAACAAAATATTTTTATAATAATCATGAACTCTGTTTTAAATGGTTATTTCAACAACAAAAAAAAGTTTTTCAATGAAATATTTATGACAGTTATCATTTAATCTGACATATTCCATCATGAAATATATTAGTATAACAAATGCAATTATGTATAGTAAGTAAGAGAATGTAGGCTAAAGTTTTGGGGAAGGAGACTTGAATAATCAAGTTATAAAGATAAAGGCACAAAAGCCCTCTTTCTAACTTGGACTTTTCATCAGTTTGGCAAAATGAATTCTTAGACCTTATGATTACTTCAGCTATAAAAGAGTAAACAGCATCACAGTGTCCCCAAGTGCTGACAAGCAGATATGAAGACTGTAGCATAAACAAACCAATACATAAAAATTAATGTCATTTGCAGTTCACTGAAGCATTACTCACTGATGTCATCAGGACAGAAGACAGGCAGAATAGTCTCTGCTCTCCATCTCACATTGATCCAGTTCCTGCCCTGCTGTGTGAACTATTTAAACCCTTTATTTCTTCCTATGAATCAATAGGAGAAATGCTGGTATCTCTTTGAGTGAGTGCACATTACTGTCTCTCTACATATTGTCACTCCTGAGTTAAACGCTACAGTGATAGATCCTTTTAGTAATATTTTGCTTCTAAAGTTCAGTAGAAAAATTTAAACAAGAATTCAGGGGCTTAATTATTTAAATATATATGAATACAAAGAGAAAAACCTGTAGAACTTGTGCTTAAAACTAGAATTTGTTTCTTAAAACTATGGAACATTATTAGTCTTTTATAAACTGAATACAGATATAAATGTTGGTATATTTGAAATGGATATACATATAAAGTGGGATCATATTAAAGACGTATTTTAAAACAATTTCGAATTATAAACATGTTTTCATATGTTCCCACCTTTCATTTTTTTCTGAAGCACCAAGTTTTGATACATCCACAGTCTTGCCGCCTGTCTTTTTTTTCTTTTCTCTCTTTTTTCTACTGAGCAGTTCATCCTTAATGTGGAAGAAATTATGGTTACAGGTTATCATTAACATGTACTCTTCAAATGTTATCAAGAGTCTTCTGTGAAGGGTAAACATTATAGAAGAACATTTATGCAAATGCATGTAGAGTCCAACATGATTAAGTAAAATCATCAATCTTTAACAATAACTGTTGTCATGGTATCCAGTCCTTAAACACACATGAAGTTCAGCATTGTCAGTCATGTGTATCTCCATAGCAATCAAAGTTTTCTAAGAAGAGAAGGCATTCAACTTACTTTTTCTCATTCATCCAACTTTAATAATGTCACTTCAAAAAGAATGAGTAAACAGATGCTAATTCATGAATACTGATAAATATGTTTCTCTTTAGCATATAAATAAAAGCCCACAGCAGGCAGAATAAATTATCAGTATAACAAAAATGTAATAATTTTTTAACCAATTTATCTCTGAAATTATAAAATTATACTCATTTCAAATTTTACTGAGTTAAAAGCTATTAAAATCATCATTCTAAATCATTTTGCATAAAAAACATGTATATCTAGGTGACAATGAGGAAAACATAGCTCTACCTTCTAATTTTCAGCTCGATATTTACACCTTAACAAAATTTTGTAACAAACTCAAAATGACACATTTTTAAAAGGAAACACTTTCTTCTTATGTCATTGGTTCTTCAAATAGAAGCATCAAATACTAAATGTTGAGTACAAAAGTACTAGAATAAGGAATATATATAAGAAAGCTGAAATTTTTATCAGCTGAAAAAATAAATGTCTAAAATTCCATATAAAATTAAGGAGGCTAGGTCACTTGATTTATTACCAATACTTACCAGTTGTTTTTCCAGGTAGATTGACCAAACCACAGCATAATGACCCACTGTGAGAATAATGAACAAAAGTAATGCCAGCTCAGCATTGCTCATTTTTCTCACCCGCCTGTAGTAGAATACAGGCTGTCGCCAATCTGGAAGTCCATTGATCAGAATATCATCATACCTACCGAAGCAAATAGAACAGTTTTTCGTATGGAGTTTAAAAATAAAAGCAAAAAACTTTATTTGTATCAATGTTTACACTTAAAAAGAGGAAAAAGAAAGAATTTCTCCAAAAATATATAACATTTATACAGATTACCAGCATTACAATGGCCTGTAAATCAAAACATTGCATTCATACACAACCTTCGAAAAGGCACTCAGTGATATACTCTGGATCTGATATACGGATCTTGTGTTTTTAAACACTCCAAAGATGTGACTCCTGGAATGACATCCAAACTCAAGGAGCCTTATAGTCCACCTCTCCATCACAGGCTGCAGTGAGGCCCCACCATGAAAGTCAGTGACAAAAGGAAGAATCTCAATTGGAGAAAATCAAGATAAGAGCTCTATTTGCTTCCAATAATTATATATTAATTGAATCACATTTAGGATAAATTTTCTAGTTAGTGCTTTTATTTGAATCTCAGTACGAGGGTTCAAGGTTGAAATATTTATTTTATCAAAGATTCTTAAAGACATAAAAAGTCTATTAAAAAGGGGCACCTTTTAATTTTATGCTGCTCACATTCTTTTTAAGAATTAAAAACAATACCAAATTAGCAGATGTGGAAACAACCAATTTCTCAATAAAACTGTTTATTTGTAAACATTTAGGTAGCAGTTTCCTCACATTTTTTTTGTCTTTGCTGAAAGGGAAGAACAACAAATTTCCTGGTAATTCACTTTAAATCAACTTTCTTTAGAATAAGATTTCAACTGAATTTAAATTTACCCATCAGACATTATGGAGGTAAATATTTTTAATGTTAAAAATAAGGAGTAACATTTATGACTGTAAAACTCAAAATGGTCTAATGCAAACACTCTATGTTCAAAACACACAACCTGTTAATCTTAGTTGAACACAACTCATTAAATATTCTAATCACACTATTTCCAGAATTAAATCTTCACTGAAAGGCCTAATTTGGTGCAACACATTGACCAAAATATTTTAATTAAAAATATTCTGAGTTAGTCGCAGGCCTAATTACAGGAATAGAAATAGGGCCTATATTGTCAGGCAGGTCAGTAGAACTCAGTAGTAGGTTTTTCTCAAGTAAATTGACCGATCTACGAATAATAGCGCAGCTGCTAAACTGCCAGTCTTGACATGTAAATCAATTTAAATGCAACAACTGCAGTAGCTACTTTGATAGTTATTAAATTGATACCTTAGAGATATGCTTAAAAAAATAAAGCAGAGCATTTATTACAGGCAACTTCTTTTTTCAGTAGAAAAATACTGGTTATAAATTCAAAATATATTTTATTGGACTATCTAGAAAACCTGACTTTTAGGATCAACTTAGATTATTAAAAATAATGGCAGATCAGAATAACCAATGTTCAAAGTAAAGGACATTAGTGGTACTAAACTCTTAAAGGCAGGCAAACTTTATAGTATACAAGAATTTGGTAATTAAAATATGGTTATATAGTAGCTGAGCCAAAGTTTGATGTTAAATATTCTTTTTCCATATTTATATAGCTATTTTTGAACACAAATAAATATATAACATGACTTTATCAAAAGTTATCATTCCTGTCCTTCAAAATTTATGTTTAAATCTATTGCTAAAAACTGACTCATTTAAATTACCAACATATTGGTAAAAACGGTTTCAAGTGATATAACGTAAGATTACAAGATCTGAATGAAGTCCAATAAAGAAAGGCCTGAATTTATTCTAAAATCTACATTCTACTTCAGATTTGTTGAGGAAAAAGGGGTGAATATAATTATTTTCAGCTAATCTCTCCCAGGAAATAACTTCAAGTAAAAACTGTGGCTATTAATAAAGAACATCTAAGAAAGTGGTGACAGTTCCCTAAGAGCATTACTGTTAAACTCGTTTTAGATCTAAATAATATTAGAAGAAAACTTAGCTAAACTCATAGCTATGAATCTTGTATCATATACTTTATCACCATTGAAATGCTATATATCTGTCAATAGCTACTATTTTCTACCCCACATATAAATTGTATTTAGTGCACAGCTAAATTCAACACAGCAGAATCTCATGCACTGAACACATTAAACAAAACTAGATATTTACTAGGCTACGTCTGCCACTCCAAACAACAGTTTCCAAGGATTAAGCTTAGAATCAATGCTCTATTGATTTTACTATCAATGAACATTATGGCTCACACGACTGGCCATTTTAACGGAAGATAGCTTCTATTATAGTTCACTTTTTAGAATATATGCTGTTAAAAGATAAATCACTGCTTTCCTGAAACACTGAAAAAATAAAGATATCCTTAAAATACACATAAAATATATTTGTAAATTATTTAAGAAAAAATACGTTGATAAAACAAAACATCACTATGTTATTCTTTTTCTATATCTAACACATAATACTGTTAAAATAATTAAGCTCATACAAATTGCTCTTAACAATTTGTTAAAACCAGATTAAGAATGTACATACGTATGAATATTATAAGAAAATACAAAAGTAAATTTCTTTGATGAAAATATCACTAATGTAAAAAATAAATGAAACTATAAAGGCATCATTTTAGAAATTAAAAATATTAACTGATCTATTCCATACATCCAACATATAGCCTAATACATGTTTATTTCATTTGATTTTCTAAAATGTACATAATGAATATAATAATGGTTATATAATCATTAGTGAGTTCCATTCTATAGTCATCAAATGACTATATTTAATTCAAATATATTTAGCCCACCATAAACATAAAAAGCAAATCAAAAAATGTTTAAATTCCAAGAAAAATTATGTAAATTATTAGCATGCTTTGAAAGATAAAATAATAACTGAAATTAAAATAGAAAACACGTATATTATGCAAATAAATATTCAAATAATTCTAGCATTTGCATAAATTGTGACTCTCTCACTGTAAAAAGTTTGAATTTTTAGCTTAAAAGAATAACATCACTTCAGCCACATTTTGAACCTGAGTAAAAACTGTACAAAGATCATAAATAGGAAACAAGCTTAAATTAATTGATCTTTCCTTTATAAAATGTATATATATATGTGCCAAAAGTTGTGGTACACAGAACTTACATTCAACTTTTACAAATATATACCATAAAACAGACCCAAAAAATTAAGTTGCACAAGCAAGTTACCAAAGGAATTTTAAAACAGATTTTAAATAAAAGTAAATATCCTAACATTACTAAAGCACAATCTAGTGTATGTATGTAGTGCTTAGTATCTTCTCAGTACCTTGTTCCAGCTAACACTGGCAACAGTTTATAATATGGCAGAACATAACTGAGCTGCTAAGTTACTTAAGGAGTTTAGAAAAGACTTCTTTACTAATCTCCCTTATACTAACCAGGAAAACTTGTTTTTTCATGCTGTAGTCTATGTCTTTAGAATAAAAAATGGCTTAGAAGTTTACTCACAGTAACACTCTTAACAATCTACCCAAAAGAAATGAAAAACATTTGTTCAGAGTCTTCTGTGTGAATATACACAGCAGCATTGTTAGACACTGAGATCATTTCCGCTTTTTGGCTATAACTATCAGTTGATGAATGGATAAATGAAAGTGGAATGTGGAATACTATTCAGCAATAAAGAAGAATGAGCTACTGGTATATGCTACAGTATGGACATACCTCAAAAATATGTTGATAATAGGAAGAAGCCAGATACAAAATACTATTAGATGATTTAATTAATATGAAAAAACACATTTATATCAGTGATTGCCTGGAGCTGGGATCAGAATGGTAAGTGCCTGCAAATGGGCTTGAGGGAGTGTTTTGAAGGTAATGTTCTAAAACTGGTTGTGGTAGTCTGTACAACTCTGTAAATTTATTAAAAATCATGGATTTGTACACTTAAACTAGGTTAACTGTTATGGTATGCAAATTATACCTAAATAAGGCTGTTTAAAAAAATAAAGTTTGCCTGTTCCTTAAAAAAAAGGTAATCTATTATTTTATCTGCTTCATTGTTATTCCCTTTTCTACTAAAATTTTTTAAATGAGGCTGCTTTCAGTGAAATGACAATTATTTATAAGGGAAATAAATAAATAAGTCCATTACAATTTCTGGAAAGTTACACATTTAAAAGCACTTATTAATAATTATTTATAATTAATGATTGTGATACCAAAGAGCATTTGTTAATATTACTATAATACAATCTTTCAAAAGATAAAACTAGGCTTTTTTTTCCTAAAGGAATTATAAACATTAGGTATTTGTAGAGAAGCATTTCTCCTATAAGTTTAAATACTCACAGGTCACCTGGCCTCAGGCGCAAGCTTTGGAAGAGTGATTCTCAGCTTGATTAGTTACGACTTTTGCCTCAAGGAAAACCAGTTACCAAAGAGTTACTTGTGCCTCTAGGGGTATAAATACTACAGCTGTTTGTGTAACTGTCAGATCCATTTTTTTCTACTAACATTCTACAATAAATGCAAAGGGAACTAATCCTAAAGAGAAAATATTTGATGAGCCTGTGTTAATGAAGAAACAATTTATACATGAGAAGTGATTTGTTCTGAAAAGATATAAATAATTTTGGTAATTGGAGGAAATTGTTACAAAGTTTACTGACTTAAAATAACAACAAACAAAAAAACAAAATCTGATGCCAGAGATGCAGGAGACTAAATAAAGCTATCTTTACAGACACATTCTTGATGTGTGAAATACAACTAGGGGCTCAGTGAGAGAAACCAACTAGAAAATATGCACAGAATGACCAACACTTCTTTCAACACACTTCTAGGACTCTTTCAACACTATGGATTATCTCAAACCAGAGGAATGTCTGCTATGGTATCTGGACCAATGCCAGCCCTTGTTATACAGCAAAGAACAGTTCAAGAGAATATCCTGAGTACCTTGCTTTGCAATCTGACAAACTGAGGTATTCAAATTAAACTGTTAAAGATGAGAACCAAGAGTGGGAGCTGACGCTGTAGGATACAGAATAATTTCAGGTAACACATTTGAAGAAAGATTCAGAATGTCACAAGGCATAATGTTTCGGATTTTCTTTAAGATATACTAGCTTTAATAGAGTAATATTTTCAAACGGCAGAGGGTACCTCACTAATGTCTCATGAAGCCAATTTAGCAGACCACAATCAGCATTGTTTTCAAAAAGAAAAAAGAACGGTCTAGACTAGCTTAGAATAGAAAAACATGTCTTTCACACACAGTAAGAAGTGTTCTGTGACATTTTTGTTTCAGTTGTGTCTGTGTGTCCTGAAGCATGATGCAAAATGTATTTTTTACCATGAGTCTGACTTAAAGAACTCTGAAACGTGTCACAGTAGTGTCTACATTCCACACATTTGGAAGAGCAAAAGAAAGGGTTTCTCTGCAAGCTCCTAAGTCAGGAGCATATAAACCAGGAGCATGTAAAATCTATTACTACTCTTCTGAAAGGCACCCAGAGACATCTCAGAGAGGGTGCTGCCTCCTGTCTGACGTTCAACCCTAAATACAGAATCGCTGGAGGAGAGTAAGGGAAGGGGTAGAGGCAAAAGAAACAGGAGAAAGAAGCAAATAATTTTCTTCTACTCCTATCTTCTATTTACACAAGTCTGTTCTCTCACTCACAAATTAGGTTTATTATTTTGAATATGAGGAAACACCGAGAAAAGGTAATAACTTTAATATCTCTAGTCACCTAATTGAAAAACATTTAAGAAATTGAGGGGGGAAAGATCCCAAGCACAGACAGGAGCAATTACTGATATATCAAAAATGAATAGGCATTTGTTTGAAGTCAAGTGGTATTTGAATTTTCCAGGGCATAGATACCCATGTTAAAAATATTAGCTAATGAAGGCATGATCCTGCAGTCTCTAAGTACTGAATAAACCTAGTGAATATTTTCAGTAGAAATTAACTCCGCTCTAAACATACATTTTAAAAACAATGCATTTCTTGAAAAGGAACGAAAATAAAATAAAAATACTAACACAATAAAATGTTTAATAAGACAATTCTTTTCTTTATAAATAGACATCAAAGTATAACATCTTAGTTCAAAAGCAGATGAACACTCACCTCTGCCTTCGTTCGTCATCCTTTAAAACTTCATAAATGGCCACCAACTAGATAAAACAGAAGCGTCACGTTAAAGATACTTTCACCTATAAGAAATCATTGAGGAAGACAGCCATGCTATAATGCACATGCAAAAAGCCCATGCACTCAGTGAACAGATAAAATTTTAATTATAAGTACCATTTTATGGTTTTGGTAGCACCTTAAGAGGTTAAAAACTGCTTGATACCAAAATATATCTTTGAGAAAGATGCAAAAGTAATAATTATCTTAACATGTGTTTTTTAAAACTGTAATTTAGAGAAGAAAATTATGACAATCATGACCCTCCCGCCCCCAAGAACTGAGATTCTAATATTTAAAAATGCTGATAAAAGCATTATTTTTAAAAAAACGGAATAAATATGTATGCATAATATTTCTAAACTACAATCTCATTTTAAATGGAAACATTCTACAAATAGGTTACTATTTTGACCATAAACATTTATTTATAAATTACCACAAAAATATATAACAGCAGCATATTTCACTTACTTGTCTAAATTGAGTTTCTGCATTTTCATCTTTATTCTTGTCTGGATGCAGAGTTAGTGAAAGCTTACGATATGCTTTTCTAATGTCTGCAGATGAAGCATCCTGGATGCAGTAGGGGGGAGGGGAAAAACACAAAGCAAACTTTGTCAGAAAAAGAAATTCCCAGAACCTTGTTAAGATCTGAGAAGACAGCCAACCAAATGCAGGACCCCAGGCAATGTAATTTGAGCAATCAGTCTAACAACCAGGCTATGCAACTAGCCTGACCCACATGACTGAACAATTATTCAATCTAATTTGGCTCTCCTCTTAACTTTTCATTACCATACATTCATTTAAAGAAGACAGTATTTGGCAAAACTTTTCAAACACTTGCCTTCCTAAAATTAACCAATAAATCTTTTTCAGTAATTAAGAGATCAAAAAGAAACAAATTAAAAATTAATACATCCGTGTGCCTTCAAAGGTCTTTATTTATTTGAGAATCTTAAAGCCAATGTCTGAAGCCCAGGCTTACCATATGTGGTTCCTTCATTGTTATTTATATTGAATTTACCATGGAGCAGCCACGTATGGCATCTCAATTTCAACATGTCAAAAAGTATGCCTATTTGAAGGCAGTTAAATTTGCATTTACACAAAATAATTATAGTTAGAAATAGTTATGTATATTATCCTCAACTTTTTAAAGTATGTTACAGGGTATCTTCATTAGTGTCCAGTTTCCATAGTCTGGTTTGCAGAAATAAATCTGCCCACTATTTGTTATTAACATAGTTTGAATCTATTTTAAAAGGACAGTTGAGGAAGAGTACTTTGGATTCGATGAATATTAAAATTGTATTTAATGCAATCCTGTCCTGTTTGTATACATAAACTCAGAGAACATCATTTTACATAGCTAGTTTAAAAAAAAAATACATGAAAATAACAACACACTGGTAAGTATAAAACTTGATCTCAATTAAGTTTAAAATTTATTCCAAACACTAATGTATTCATAGAGAGGCAAAAGGGGAATAAAGTTGCTTATTAAATTTTATCTTGTTTTACAAATGAATATTTGTTCAATTAATTCATAAAACTGATATACTAAAAAGTTCAAATGACTAAAAAAACAAACATAACAAAAGTCCATGTTCCTGGAACTAAATAGCTGTTAAATAAATAGAGCTGGAGCAAGGCAAAGTGAGACTGTAATTAGTCTGTCAAGCTCTCGCTTATAAACCATTACTTTCATTACCAAGTTTCTGGGACTTGTTGCTCCAGGCCACCACTCTAAAGTTTCAACTGAGGTGTGAATATTTTTCTGACTCATGGAGGGTTGAAGAGCTAAAAAAATTAGCAGAGTAAGTTTTGCAGGTAATATGATTATAATTTCCATTCTCACATGCTCAATGGAATTGTTGTGTTCTTTATACTTGAATGATAGCTAGCCAACAAGTAGTAGAAAAGAATCATTATTTTTTTCTGAAACTCTGTGATGGAGATTCTGTCAAGCAAAGTGTCAAATGAATGCTCACTGTCTAACTGGGGCTTTAATTTTAGATTTTATTAATTGGGACTATATCACAGAGAAATTTCAAAAGTAGATTTCTTACAAAATAAGATCTACTGTATTTGCTTATGTTACAAAATTAATACATGTTCATTATGGAACATCTATGACTTACTAACACTCACCTAAGACCCAGTCTTGCCAACCTGACTCCAATCTTCCAGTTTTCTGCTACAGTATATACACTAAGTGTAAATGTGACCAGATGGCTCTCCTATTTCAAACTCTTCAGTAACTCTCAGGAACCTTCATCATTTGTCTTACCCAGTCTTTCTAACTTTCTATTGTACCACTGATCCATCTTCCTGGTCCCCCAGTCATCACACAGTAGGATCCTGTTCCCCAAACTTATGTTTTTGTTTTGCATCCAGCTGTAGATACAGCATTTTTCTCCTGACTTAGGAATGGGCCTCTCAGGCTGCACAGAAAGACTGCCTGTTTTTCTCATGAGAATCTGCCCAGTAATTTATTTCACCAATAAGCTTCACCCTAAGTGGACAGAACTGAAAAACTCAGAGTTTTCCCTATCTAAAAGATATGCTCTAGAGAAGCTGCATCTCAAACTAGCTTATGTATGTGTTACATTTTAGTTAATTAATCAGTGAATTTTAACTTATCCTCATAATGGCAACCCACTCCAGTATTCTTGCCTGGAGAATTCCAGGGACGGGGGAGCTTGGTGGGCTGCCATCTATGAGGTCGCACAGAGTCAGACACGACTGAAGCAACTTAGCAGCAGCAGCATAGCAAAGCTTATAGCTGTTAGCAGGCCCATTTTACTGACACGGTAAAAGAGGCAAAGAGAAGTAATTTGCTCAACTCCAGACTGCTGGCAAATAGAGGAAAACAGAATTCAAACCCAGAAAATACTGCATCAGAATCATAGCTCTCCATGTTGGTTCTTAAGATTCAGTTAGTAGGTTTCAGCTGACTCACTACATAGGGGGCTACAGTTTGGGGGAAGGCAGTGAGAATAACTGCTACACTTCTACTTATCTGATAAACTATATAGAAAACATTCACACAACTACAATGCAAATATGGTCCACTGCAGTTTTAAAGGTTAATATCCTGATACATGCTGGCTTTTACAGTACATTTTATACCATATTTCTACTACAGACCCAAATGTTAGAACATTTATCTCACATACACAATGAATGAGACCTTTTATCTCCCTGTCTTGCAGGGATTCTTGATAGGAATATGCGTGAACTGGCCATCTTCAACACTGTTCACAGATCAGATCTACAGGATTCAATTCTTTTCCTTCTAAATGTGATACGGTGTTTTTTTTTTTGACAAGCTGGACATGAATTATCTTAAACCTGGATGACTTCTGTAAAGAACAGATATATGGTCATTCTTTTAAAAACAAAAATAAAACTATAAAAATATGTCCATCAAATTGGAAAAAAACATGTGATGAGAGATCAACAAAAGTGGCAGAGGACAAAACTCCAAGGGCCTGTCCCTCTCCCTGAAAAGAAACGGCAAATAACCTGGCAAAAACTGTCAGAATCAACCTTATCTGCAAAGTAGTCAAAGAATTCCAGTAATCGGTCAAGCACTCAGTCAAGAAAAAGTAGCTAATTCTCTGTAAGGGTCTTGAAGTTATCAATCTGAGTTATTGTTGTGGGTTTCTAGTGTTAAGAGTATGTAAAGTAGACTTTGTTCTAAAAGAAGTTGTGGTTGCTTGTTTAGGCTTATCATTTGATTCCCTGACAGACTACATAAAGGGCTTACTTTTATTTTTACCAAACTGTGATCTATCCCAGGGAAGACAGGCAACTGTTCAGGACATTTGTCAAAAACATTTAACAGCAAATTTAGTAAGCTGGTGTCAAATGAGGCAAAGGACAGCAGTTAGGCACACAATACGCACATCAAAAAGCTAAGGAGACTGGGAAGTGAGGTGCTTTGGGGAATATGGTATTTGAAATGCTCCCACATATTCTTTGGAAACTAGATGACCAATATCTATGTGCCCAAAGTGGAGTACATAATCAAAAAGACTTGAGAAGGCCCTAAATTCTCATTTCTGGCTGAGCTTTAGGCTGTACACAAGCAGAAAGTGAAGCCTAAGAGTGAGTTGTAAACTGCCTAGCTGAGTGTTGAAGGCATGTCCTAACATATACAGAGAATCCTCTACCAAAGATTTTGAGGGTTGGTTTTTTTTTTTTGGCTTTTCATTTTTTTCATGTGCCAAATCTTTGAGGAAATCTTTGCTGAATCACTGTCTGATGAATAAGCTAATCAAACAGATGTTAGTGGCCACATATGGCAAAAAATATACACAGTACAAAATTAATTCAGAAAAATCACTAGACAAACAACACCAACCACAAGCAGCAAAAACCAAAGGAACAAAAACAAAACAAATCTGGTGAGGTAAAATAATCTAATTACCACATTATATATTCAAAATATCCAGTATTCATTAAAAATTATGAAGGAGGCAAAGAAACAAGAAAGTATGGCCCACACACATAGAAAAAAAGGAATAGAAATTGTCCTTGAAGAAGATCAGACATTGGATTTACTAGAGAAGGACTTTAGATCAACTGTTTTAAACATGCTCAAGAGCACAAAGAACTAATAGAATAACAATGATGTCTCACCAAATTGAGAATACCAACAGAGAAAATTTAAGGCAAAGAGAAATTCTGGACTTGAAAAACACAATAATTGAAATTTAAAAATTCACTAGAGAATTCTAAAAGCAGAGAAAAAAATCTATGAAGATATATCAATTGAGATTATCCAGTATGAGAAGCAAGAAGAAGAAAAAAAAATAAAGAAAAATAAATAGAGCCTAAAAGACCTGTGGGACACCACTACATATACCAACATACACATAATAAAGAGTCCAAGAGAGGACTTGAGAAAACGGGAAAAAAAGGTGGGGCGGGGGGGACTGAAAACCAAACTTTCATAAAACACATGAATATACACATCCAAGAATTTCAACAAATCCTAAGTACACACAAAGTAATCCACACTTATGAACATTATACTCCAATTCTTCAAAGACAGGGAGACTCCTGAAAACAGCAGAGAGAAGTGACTCATTATGTACAAGGAATTCTCAATAAATTAACATCTATTTCTCATCAGAAACCATGGAGGCTAGAAATTAACTGAATGACATATTCACAGTGCTTAAGGGAAAAAAAAAATCTGTCAACCAAGAACTCTATATCCAGCAAAGCTATCCAACAAAAAGGAAAGAGAAATCAAGATACAAAAACTAAAGAGTTCATTGCTAGTAGTCTTAATCTACAAAAAGTACTGCAGAGAGGCCTTTAGGCTGAAAGAAAATCATAACTCAATTCATACAAAGAAATAAAGAACACTGATAAAGATAACTATATAGACAAATATAAAGTCAATATTCTTGTATTTCTGGTTAGTAACTCCAACTTTTACATGATTTTAAATACTAAGCAATAATAAATCTATGTCTTAAATAAAACAATAATATAGATGTATGTCCATAGACATACATGTATAAAGATGTAATCTGTGACATTAATTATATGAGGAAAGGAAACACAGCTATTTAGGAGCCAATTTTTTAATATGATTGAAACTAACCTGGTATTAATTCAAACTAGATTGCTATAAATTAATGTCACTTGTATAATCTCCATGGCAAATACTAAGACAATAAATCTATTTTAAAATCTAGATTTAAAATCTATTGTAAAAGAAAAAGCAAATCAAATAATACATTAAGAATACTGTGAACAATTATGCCAAACGATTAGGAAACCCAGATAAAACAGATAAATTCCTAGAAACACACAAACTGACACATGAAGAAACAGAAAAAGTGAACAGACCTACAATAGGTAAAGAGATTGATTAGTTAATAAAAACCAAAACCCAAAAAAAGCCCAATGGCCTAAAAAGAAAAGCCTGAAATCTCAAAGCAAGATGACTGAATTCTGTCAAATATTTGAAGAAATCACAGTCCTCTTAAAACTTTTCCAAAACATAGAAGAGAAAGGAATGTTAACTTATTCTATGGGGCCCAGATACCAAGAACAGACAAACACCTCAAAAAAAAAAAAAAAAACCCACAAAAACCTATAGACTAATATCCCTTATGAACGCTGATGAAAAATTCCTCAGCAAACTTCTAGTAAATTAAATCCAGCAGTATATAGAAAGGACTTACATACCATGACCAAGTGAGATTTATGCAGTCAATTCAAAGGTGGCTCAGGGTATGAAAATCAGTCAATATAATACATCATATTAATGAAATGAAGAACAAAGCACCACATAATCATCTCAACTGATGAAGAAAAAGCATACCCAACACCATTTAGTAACAAACCATTCAACAAACTAGAACTCAAAGAAAACCTTCTGAAGTTGATAAAAGGTATCTATGAAAAAAACCACAGCTAACTTCCTACTTAAATGATGAAGTCTGAAATCTTTTCTCCAAGATCAATAATAAGAGGGATATTTGTTCTAGCCTGAGCAATCAGTTAAGAAAAAGAAACAAAAAGCATTCAGATTGGAATGGAAGAACTAACACTGCTACCCCTATTTACAGATGATATGTCCTATACGTGGAAAATCCTAAAATACCACAGAAAAAATATTAGAGCTAATAAATAAATTTATTAAATTGTAGGATACAAGGTCAATAAATAAAGACCAATTTTATTTCTATATACTAGCAATTTAAAAATCCAAAGATGAAATTAAGAAAACAAATCTTTGACAACAGCATCCAAATGAATTTTAAAAATTGGAATAGTCTAACAAAAGTGTACTATTTGTACACTATGAACTATAAAACATCGCTGAAAGAAATGAAAGATCTTAATAAATGGAGTGGCATCTATGTTCATGGACTGGAAGACAATATTGTTAAAGTGGCAATAATTCCCAAGTTGATCTCTGTAGAGATCAATGCAATCCGTATCAAAATCCTGCCTGGCATTTCTGCAGAAATTTACATACTAATCCTCAAATTCATAGGGAAATGTTAGGGATCCCAAATAGCTACAATAACTTGAAAACAAATATCCTCAAAAAACCTGCAGTAACTGGAAGTCACATGTCCTGACTTCAAAACTACATTAATCAAGACAGTGTGGTTATGATGTAAAGGACAGACAAATAACTCAATGTAAGAATTCAGCACCCAGAAAAAACTTTCTCATTTCTGGTCAGTTCATTTTCAACAAGGGTGCCAAGATCATTCAATAAAGAAAGAAGAGTCTTTTCAATAAATGATGTTGATATAATTGGATATCCACATGTAGAAAATAAAATTGGACCCCTACCTCACACTATATAAAAAAATTAACTTGAAATGAGTCAAAGCCCCAAATATAACAGCTAAAACTATAATCCCTTAGGAGAAAACATAGAGGTAAATCTATATGACCTTGGAATACAACAGATTCTTAGCTATGACATAAGAATAATAGGCAACAAGAGAAAAAATTTACAAACTGTACTTAATCAGAATTTAAAATGCAGTCCCCTGTGGCATTAGTGGTGAAGAACCCACATGCCAACATAGGAGACCTAGAGACACAGGTTCAGTCCCTGGGTTGGGAAGATCTCCTGGAGGAGGGCATGGCAACCCACTCCAGTATTCTTGCCTGAAGAATCCCATGGACAGAGGAGCCTGATGGGCTGCAGTCCATGGGGCACAAAGAGTGGGACGCGACTGAAGCGACTTTGCACGCACGCACATGCAAGTTCGGTGGTTCCTTAAAACACACAGACACACACACAAAGAATTAATATACAACCTTGTAATTATATTCCTAGGTATTTATTGAAGAGAATGAAAACTGTTGTTCAAACAAAAGCTTGTTATGCTAATGCTGACAGCAGTATTGTTCACCAGTGGCCAAAAAATAGAAACACCCCAATGTCCACCAACTGATGAATGGACAAACAAAATGTGGTGTAGGTATATACAAAATAGTATTACTCAAACATAAAAGGAATGAAGTACTTTATATGCTACATATGAATGAATCTTGAAAACACTCTGCTAAATGAAGAAAAGAAAGAAAGTGAAGTCCCTCAGTCGTGTCCAACTCTTTATGGCCCCATGGACTGTAGCCTACGAGGCTCCTCTATCCATGGGGTTTTCCAGGCAAGAATACTGGAGTGGGTTGCCATTTCCTTCTCCAGGAGATCTTCCCAACCCTGGGATTGAACCTGGGTGTCCTGCATTGCAGGCAGATGCTTTACCATCTGAGCCACCAAGGAAGCTGAATGAAGAAAAACCAGACACAAAAAGCCATGTATTATGATTTCACTTTAATTGTCCATTTGCCCTTTATGGACAAATCTATTGATACAGAAAGCATTTCAGTAGTTCCCAGAGCTTGCAAAGAGAGGGGGACGGGGAGTGGCTGCTTAATACATACAGAGTTTCTTTTGGGGTGATGAAAATATTCTGTAATTAGATTATTGCTGAATAACATGTGACTATACTAGAAATCATGGGATTGTACACTTAAATGGTTAAAATGGTGAACTTGGTTTCATGAATTATATCTCAATTTTTAAAAAAGTGAAACAATACATAATTGTCTTTATTGCATGCTATGTTCTAGGCACTATTCTAGCCACTATATATGTTAATTCCCTTGAATTTTACAACCCTTGATGATAGGTATAATTATTCTATTTTAATGAGGAAACTGGGCCTTAACTAAGGTTAAGTAATCTGCAAAAATGTTGCATAGGTACTAGGTGGCAGAAATTTCCTGCCAGAAATTTAGTTCTACATCCCATGCTACCTCTTCTAGAATTAAAGTGGCATCTTATGGCCACTCCTCAACTATCTTCTAATGTAAGTTAGGTTATACATCAAAACGGAACCAGTTATCTCTGGCAGTCTGAAAAGTGGGATTAGTAATAATCTAATACAGTTCAACCCGGAGGTGTTTAAAAATGTATAGATTGTTCCCAGGAACACTCTTCTAGAGGTAGATATAGTTATCTAAATGAAAAATTTCTTATCTAATTTACTTATGAACAGATTTGGTAAGGCTGTTTGATGTGGAACAAATCTCAGAGAAATTTTGTTCACATTCTAGATTTCATTAGATTAGCCCCCTTTTCCACTTACTATGATGTTTAGGATGAAAATGGGCTTGAAAATAACCAAGCCACTTACTAGCTATGTAATTTTGGACAAATCTAAGTCTCAAGTTCTCATCTATAAAATAAGAATGATAATGTTGAAACAAATACACACATATACATGCAAATATATATACAAACATATATATAAAATATGCTTATTATAGCATCTGGCACATAGTAGTGCTGAATAAATGAAAACTGTTAGAAAATGTAGGCTAAAAAGTCACTATTTCTTCTTCATTTTAATACTTGGCAAATTTGACTTGCAGTTTATTTGGATTTGTACTTTAGACCATGACAAGTAAGGAACTGAGTAAGATGAATCTGGATAGTTTTTATTTATTGATTTGACAATATTTATTGAGTCCCTTTCAGCCGAAGCTGAAACTCCAATACCTTAGCCACCTCATGCGAAGAGTTGACTCATTGGAAAAGACCCTGATGCTGGGAGGGATTGGGGGCAGGAGAAGGGGATGACAGAGGATGAGATGGCTGGATGGCATCACTAACTCGATGCACATGAGTTTGGGTGAACTCTGGGAGTTAGTGATGGACAGGGAGGCCTGGCGTGCTGTGATTCATGGGGTCACAAAGAGTCGGACACGACTGAGCACTTGAACTGAACTGATTGAGTCCCTATATTTATAAGCACTGAGGACACAGTAGTGAACAAAATAAACCCAATCTCTATCCTCATAAAAGCTCTGCAAGGTAAGAGCACTGAAAATTTTGCTTTAAGTGGCCCAAGACGGGGGTTCCTTATTTTACTTTATATCAGGGATTGGCACATATTTCCTGTAAAGGGCTAAATATTTGAGGCTTTGCAGGCCAAAGAGGCTTTGCTACAATTATTCAACTTTGCCACTGCAGTGAGAAAGGAGCCACAGACAACACATAAACATGGGTGTGATGCTGTCCCAGTGAAACTTTATTTTAAAAAACAGCTGGTGTCTGGTTTTGGCCCACACAGTGTAGTTTGTTGACCCCTGATTCATATCTGTGGATTGTCAATAATCTAAAACTCATTCTATTTATAGTGTCTTTGCAAATTTGAGATCCACCTATACACACACACATACACATCTATCTATCTATCTATCTATATTTTATGTCTGCTAGGTGGTTAACAAGACATCAGAAGACCTTACCCAGGACCTATCAAAGTACAGTGTTCTTAATAAAACTCCCTATTGCTTTCAAAGAACTCAAGAACATTAAATCCAAGAGTAGAAGACCTAGATTCAGTAAAGAGGGAAGACTACAGTTATTCAAACTATATATTTAGGCACATAATTGAAGAACTTCAAACTCTGGTCGACATCTAGATATCTTAATTTGTGAAATGTTATTATCCAAGGTTAACTGCCTCAAAGTTAGTAATCCCATGTAATCTTTCTGACTAAGTCCTTGAGTCATTTTCTTATCTGATGTTACTGAGTAAAAAGCCCAAGCTGAACTCTTAATAATGACTTTGTCCTCTTTACTCTGGCCTTTGCATTTAAATGTATTAGTCAACACAGTCCACTCCCACTCTTCACCTTCCCAAAAAAGCCAATAACAACAAAAAAACAAAAAACTATATGCCTGGATAAAAGTGCATTTACTAGCAAAAGAACTAAATAACAGAAGCATGCCAGGACCAGAAGGATGAGGCAGGAAACTTGTGCTCAGCATAACTTAAGAACTATGGGATTTTATACGAGGTTGACATAAAATTCAAAACAGATTGGAAAAAAATAAAAATAAATCAAAAAAGGAAAATAATTTTTCAGGGCAAAATAATTAGTTAACTTCAGAATAAATTTTAATCCTGGGCTTCTATGGTTGACCTGTTACAAAAGAAGCAGGGGTTCTTCCACTGGAGATGACTGTTAAAGTCAATTGCCTTTGAAGAAAACTACTAACATTTATGTAAGATGATAGCTTTAGTTGACTTTTCTTAGCCTTAAACCATATATAAGCATACATAAAAGGTTAGTCTATATCAAAATCCTGGGTTTTGACGCTCATGTAGAACATATATCTTATTATTTTTTTGAGTCAAGATAAGTAAGAATAATTTGTTGACAAGTCGGATAATTTCCAATGCAGTAAGAGGTATGCATTGCATCCTCTTATTTTTGCATCAAAATAAATCTGGATTAATAACATGTTTATATAAGTTGAACACACCTCTGCCCTCCCCATAAGATTAAAAATGCAGGCATTCTCCAAATGTAGATAAACAAAATACTGCAGCCCAGGAGACAGCTGCTTCTGATATCTAATTACTGGGGGACTGAGTTGGCAGGAACATCAGATCAACTATTCACAAAACAAAATCACCGTTTCTGGTAACAAGATTAGTTATCGTATACTATATTTTTGCAGCTAATTTATTTTCAAAAGGAGATCGCCTTACCAATTCAGTGGCAGAGGTACAAAGCAGGAGGGACAGTTCTATATTAAACAAATTTGACAGACAGAACCACCAAATTATGCTTTAAAAAATTTTTAACAAAGCAGAAATAAAAGTTGAAATTCATATTGCCTAGAAATTAATGAAAAGGAAAATATATGACATTGAAACCTTTTAGAGCTAAAGCTCTACTTAGAGGGTAATGCTTAGAGTTTAAAATACTCTTTTAGTAAGACAATCTGAAGATGAATGAAGTACCCAGCCTAATAAAGTAGAAAAAGAACAAAAGTACACAAAAGAAAATAGGAAGAAAGAACAAATAAACATAAAGATGGAAAGTAATGAAACTGAAAAGGAAAAAAAAAGCTGGTTCTTTGGGAAGATGAAAAAAACGTACCAGACCGAGAAGGCCTTGACAGTCCCTTAAAATCTTGGTTTCTGTACCTTGAAAATGGTCACATATCAGCTTTACCTTCCTCTCTGCTGCCTCTCCCTCCTGTGCTGTCCAACAGCAGGGCCAAATGATCTCATCTGAAAGCTCAACCCAGGCAAGTTCTCAAGACAATCCAGAGAACTTTCAAAATCTGTCCTTCACATAATGCAACTGTGCATTTGCTCCATTTCAGAGGCAGACTGGCCCTTAATCCAAGAGCACCAGTTCCCCTTTTGGGGCTTTTCTCTACTACGGTTCTTGCTAGTCTGTATCTTGCTCTTCTTTTCAAAGACAGAAGCCCTAATTGCTCAAGGCGGGACCAGAAAATAGTCCCCTAGGGCCAAGACTAGACATCTATATGGGAGTCAACTGCCTGTTATTGCTAAATGGTCTGTCCCTTTTCCCCTTGGCATGCTTCCACCCTGACTTGGGAAGTGAGGTGCTACAATCAATGAAAGTATTGATTTCAAATCCATGCCACACCAACGGAAAAACTAGATAGGCACCCAGGCCTACTAACAGAAAGGGCAAAAGCAGCAGAAGCAAAGCCTCCATCTGATTTCCACCTTCCAAAATTTACAAAGTATATCTTATTGGACACAGCTCTATTACATCCAGCATACTTACTGCAAGTGAGTCTGAGAAAGTTATTAACTTTACACACTTTGTGCAATAAAGCACACTAGAAGGAAGGAATAAATGTTGAAACCAATCCACTCTATTTACCGTATTTTTTGTTGTTTAGTTGCTAAGTCGTGCCCAACTTTTTTGTGACCCCATGGACTGTACCTGCCAGGATTCTTTGTCCATGGAATTTTCCAATCCAGGAGATATTCCCTACCCAGGGATCGAACCCGCATCTCCTGCATTGGCAGGGGGATTGGATTCTCTATGACGGAGCTACCATGGAAGCCCATTTACCACATAGAAGGTTTTCTCATGTTGGTGCTGTTGTTTAGTCACCCAGTTGTGTTCGACTCTGTGATCCCATGGACTGCAGGACACCAGGCTTCCTTGTCCTTCACCATCTCCCAGAACTTGCTCAAACTCATGCCCATTGAGTTGGTGATGCAATCCAACCATCTCATCCTCTGTCGTCCCCTTCTCCTCCCACCTTCATTCTTTCTCAGCATCAGGGTCTTTTCTCACGAGTCAGCTCTTCACACCAGGTGGACAAAGTATTGGAGCTTCAGCTTCAGCATCAGTCCTTCCAATGAATATTAAGGATTGATTTCTTTCAGAATGGACTGGTTGGATCTCCTTGCAGTCCAAAGGACTCTCAAGAGTCTTCTCCAACATCACAGTTCAAACGCATCAGTTCTTCGGTTCTCCTCCTTCTTTACGGTCCAATTCTCATATCCATATGTGACTACTGGAAAAACCATAGCTTTGACTATAGAGACTTTTGTTGGTAAAGTAATGTCTCTTCTTTTTAATCCACTGTCTAGGTTTGTCATAGCTTTTTTCCCAAGGAGCAAGAGTCTTTTAATTTCATGGCTGCAGTCACCATCCACAGTGATTTTGGAGCCCAAGAAAATAAAGTCTATCACTGTTTCCATTGTTTCCCCACCTATCTGCCATGAAGTGATGGAACTGGATGCCATGATCTTCGTTTTTGAATGTTGAGTTTTAAGCCAGCTTTTTCACTCTCCTCTTTCACCTTCATCAAGAGGCTCTTTAGTCCCTCTTCACTTTCTGCCTTAAGGGTCGTGTCATCTGTATGTCCGACGTTGTTGATATTTCTCCCGACAATCCTGATTTCAGCTTGTGCTTCATCTAGTCAGGCATTTTGCATGATATACTCTGCAAATAAGTTAAATAAGCAGGGTGACAATACAGAGCGTACTCCTTGACGTACTCCTTTCCTGATTTGGAACCAGTCTGTTGTTCCATGTCCAGTTCTAACTGTTGCTTCTTGACCTGCATATAGGTTTCTCAAGAGGCAGGTGAAGTGGTCTGGTTTTATAGGAGGCAGGTAAGGTGATCTGGTATTCCCATCTCAAGAATTTTCCAGTTTGTTGTGATCTACACAAAGGCTTTAGTATAGTCAATAAAGCAGAAGTAGGTATTTTTCTGGAATTCTCTTGCTTTTTCTACGATCCAATGGATGTTGGCAAGTTGATCTCTGGTTCCTCTGCCTTTTCAAATTCCAGCTTGAACATCTGGAGGTTATTGGTTCATGTACTGTTGAAGCCTTGCTTGCAGAATTTTGAGTATTATCTTGCTAGCATGTGAAATGACTGTAATTGTGCAGTAGTTTGAACATTCTTTAACATTGCCTTTGTTTAGGACTGGAATGAAAACTGACCTTTTCCAGTCCTGTGGGCCACTGCTGAGTTTTCCAACTTTGCTGGCATACTGAGTGCAGTACTTTCACAGCATCAGCTTTTAGGATTCGAAATAGCTCAGCTGGAATTCCATCACCTCCACTAGCTTTGTTCATAGTGATGCTTCCTAAGGCCCACTTGACTTCAGACTGCAGGATGTCTGGCTCCTAGGTGAGTGATCACACCATCATGGTTATCAGGGTCATGAAAATATTTGTTTGTATATTTTTTCTTATTCTTGCCACCTCTTCTTATTATCTTCCGCTTCTGTTGGTCCATACCATTTTNGCAGGATGTCTGGCTCCTAGGTGAGTGATCACACCATCATGGTTATCAGGGTCATGAAAATATTTGTTTGTATATTTTTTCTTATTCTTGCCACCTCTTCTTATTATCTTCTGCTTCTGTTGGTCCATACCATTTTTGTCCTTTATTGTGCCCATCTTTGCATGAAATCTTCCTTTGGTATCTCTCATTTTCTAGAAGAGATCTCTAGCCTTTCCCATTCTATTGTTTTCCTCTATGTCTTTCAGTTGATCACTTAGGAAGGCTTTCTTATCTCTCCTTGCTATTCTTTGGAATTCTGCATTCAGATGGGTATCTTACTCTTTCTCCTTTGCCTTTCACTTCTTTTCTTAGCTATTTGTAAGGCCTCTTCAGGCAACCATTTTGATTTTTTGCATTTCTTTTCCTTGGGGATGGTTTTGATCACCACCTCCTGTACAATGTTATGAACCTCCATCCATAGTTCTTCAGGCACTCTACCAGATCTAATCCCTTGAATCTATGTCACTTCTACTATATAATCGTAAAGGATTTGATTTAGGCCACGCCTGAATGGTCTAGCTGTTTTCCCTACTTTCTTCAATTTAAGTCTGAATTTGGCAATAAGGAGTTCATAATCTGAGCCAGTCAGTTCCTCGTCTTACTTTTGCTGACTATTGTATGAAGCTTCTCCATCTTTGGCTGCAAAGAATATAATTAATCCAATTTTGGTACTGACCATCTCCTACAGCATTTAAGAAAGTGGTGCAATTTACAAAGTAAAAGTGCAGAGCAGGAAATGCAATGGAATGATAATGAATGCTTTTATTTGGCTTTCTGAAATTAATTCCTTTTTTTTTAAGATTAAAAACTATCTCCAAATAAACAGACATGTAATCCTTTTCTTCAAGGACTGTCAGGATATATTTAGAAGTTACTTGTAGTATGGACTGTAAATCCCTGAAGACAGAGATCAATTCTAAGTTCTCACCAGAAAGCACAATTGGGCTTCTCGGGTGGTTCAGTGATAAAGAATCCGCTTGCCAATTCAGGAGCTGTAGCTTTGATCCCTGGATTGGGAAGATCCCTTGGAGGAGGAAATGGCAATCGTTCCACTATTCTTGCCTGGGAAATTCCATCGACAGAGGAGTCTAGTGAGTTAGTTATAGTCCATGGGGTCACAAAAGAGTCGGACACAACTTAGCGACTAAACAACAACAAAAGCATAAATAATATAGTTTATTAAAATTTCCTCATTTCCCAGTTTTTCCTTCTGGGTAAATATACACTAGTGTAGTAAATGACACTACTATCTACTTAGTAGCCAAAGCCAAAAATCTAAGGGTAAGCCTTGAGTATTCTCCTTCCTTTAGCCTCCTTATAATATAAGGAGGCCATGTGTCCAAACACTCCCCTGATCCTTGGGCAAGCACCCTATTTTTGGCCCTGCTATGAGAGTCTGTTGAAAGTATATGTTGCTTCAAATATCATGGCTCCTCTAGCATATAAAGTGATATTCAGTCCACCTTCTTTCTAATCCAGCTCTGTCTATATTCAACAATGAATTTCTAGAGTATCTTCTCATACTCAAGAAGTTAGATGCACTCAGATCTAGGATGCAAAAATGAGGCAAAAACCACTTCTGCTAGAAAACAGGGTCATAGGTTTTTTTGGGGACAGTATTAAAAGTCTTGTGTCAACCAGTAGCTTCAATGGCCATTGGGCACTTTTTTGAGTGGAGCAGGTCTACAGCAGTAACGGATCATCATAGTTCCCTGATCATGAGGACTTCTTAACTGTAGCAATCACAGTACAGTTCAAGTAAGAGATATTGCAAAAGACTAGGATAATCACAAAAGAGACAGAACTTTAGTGTTTAGAAGAGTAGCAATGAGTTTACCTTAGTTTATCNGTGGAGCAGGTCTACAGCAGTAACGGATCATCATAGTTCCCTGATCATGAGGACTTCTTAACTGTAGCAATCACAGTACAGTTCAAGTAAGAGATATTGCAAAAGACTAGGATAATCGCAAAAGAGACAGAACTTTAGTGTTTAGAAGAGTAGCAATGAGTTTACCTTAGTTTATCTTTGGAGAAAGAATAAAAAGTCTTTAAGAAATGTTACTAAGAGAACTTCTGCTGAGAATTAGGTTAAGGAGATATAAATGATAGGTGACTTGTAGTGTAGACTTGCACAAGTAAGGATACTCGTACCATTGGTAGAAATAGCAAACACTGAAAGGGTGGGATTAGAGGATAGAGAAGATCATGANAGATGTTTCTTTCACATGTATTAAGTACTCTTTCAACAACCCTTTAAGACAGGGTTATACAGATATTATACAGATAAGGAAACAGGCACAGAAAGATGAAATAACCACCCACAGTCACACAGTAAGGGGCAGGGATGAGATATGAACCTAAGTGGTATATCTGAATATAAGGCAAGTTTTCTCAGTCTTGGCACTATTGACATTTTGGATCAGATAATTCTTTATCTTGGGGGAAGGTGCTGTTTGGTGTATTAGAGGATGTTTGGCAGCATCCTTGGCATCTACCACCAGATGCCACCAACATGACCTCATCCCTCACCCCAGTTCAGTTCAGTTCAGTCGCTCAGTCGTGTCTGACTCTTTGCAACCCCATGAATCAAAGCACGCCAGGCCTCCCTGTCCATCACCAACTCCTGGAGTTCACTCAAACTCACGTCCGTCGAGTCTGTGATGCCATCCAGCCATCTCATCCTTTGTTGTCCCCTCTTCCTCCTGCCCCCAATCCCTCCCAGCATCAGAGTCTTTCCCAATGAGTCAACTCTGAATGAGGTGGCCAAAGTACCGGAGTTTCAGCTTTAGCATCATTCCTTCCAAAGAACACCCAGGGCTGATCTCCTTTAGGATGGACTAGTTGGATCTCCTTGCAGTCCAAGGGACTCTCAAGAGTCTTCTCCAACACCACAGTTCAAAAGCATCAATTCTTCGGTGCTCAGCTTTCTTCACAGTCCAACTCTCACATCGATATGTGACCACTGGGAAAACCATAGTCCCAGTTATGATACCAAAAATGTCTCCAGACACTGCCAAAGTTTGGCGGAGGAAGGATGGTGTGGGGGATTGCCTCCAGTTAAAAATCACTGATATGTAAGATTATTTAATGTGTTATAACATTGCAGAAACAAATCATGACCACTTAATCTGGAATTAGTTTTCCTCTGTTTTAAATTATTTACCACAATACAGAAAATTTTAGATCTAAAGGTGGTTTAGGATAGCAATACTCTGAGTCTTACTATTTAAGGGACGACATGTCACATAATTAAAAATCAAAATATGGGGGGGCAAATCTCATAACACAAGGTTTATGTAGGCAAACATGAAAATAATAAAGAGATATAAAAATTCCATCCAAATTTATAAAAGTAGTTACCTCTGGAAAATGAGACTGAGGGACAAAGTGTGGGACTATTGCCTTTCACTTTAGGTAGTTTGATGTCGTGTTAACTTTTTTTTTCAGACAACATTTTGGTTTGCTGCAAAGCTTTTTAGAAACCAAATTTTAGGGAAACCTTTTTCTTTCTGACATCGGCATTTCAGGTATGACTTATGAACTGTAGGCTCTGATATGGGACAGAGGGAAGACTGAGAAAAGACCCATCCAGCTGGGGGTCTGCTGAGGCTGTTAAAGAACACATATATCTCCATCAGCGCCCCCATGCTGAGGGCTTCAGTCCACAGCTCAGGCCAGGCTGCTTTGGCAGAGCCCATGTGGTCACATCTGGCCTGGGAAACCCCACGCCCAACCCAGGCAGTGATTCGAATGTTCTGTGCTGGGCCTGGAGGAATCTTTTTCCAGGTTTTCATTGCTATTTTCCCAGGTTTTCATTGATATTTTCCCATAGGCTGCTTTCACTGGTTTCCCCATATATATCCCTGTTATGCTAACAAAGGAAATAACAACAAATTCATGATAAAATAATCGTGCTTAACTAGACAAAAATATTAATTAGTTAGCCATGGGTCTGGAAGCTAGTAAACTAGTAATAATTAAGAGGATACTAGAGATATATATATTCAAGAGTGCTGCTTAAAGATGTGAATAAAAGTGGGCATATAATTTTCAAATGATTTTTTTTCTAGCATTCTTTGCAATAACTTTAACCATATACATTTTCCCAGTCCCCAATGACAGCAAGTTTTTGCTCCAATTACTTTTGATTATCCAGAAATCCTTTAAAGAAAACAGTAATAAGAGCTCTTTTATTCATTTAATTATACATTCTCTCATTGTCATTTTAATTTCTTTTCCTTCATTCTCTTTTTACTACTGTAAACTAAATTGTATATACGCTGTACCCTCTTCTTTCAGTCAGTATATATATCAATTTTCCATTTTGTTTTATAAATTTAATGAAGTAATGTTTATAATGTTTATATTCAAGTTATGTTCATAGCTTCACTTAATTTAGTATTATCTACTTAGCCACTCTCTGTTGATATCTGCAATGATTTTGTACTGTATCAACTTAGCAAATAAATATTTTCCACCTTTTACCTTCTTTTCTATCCTCACTGCCCTTATTAAGGTTCTCATTTTTCTTTCCCTTGTTCTTCTCAGTTGTTTAGTCTCTCTATACTTTTGCTGTTAGCTACAGAAATAGTGTGCATGCCTACTAGCTAAGTCACTTCAGTCGTGTCTGACTTTTTGTGACCCTATGGACTGTAGCCTGCCAGGCTCCTCTGTCCATGGGGTGCTCCAGGCAAGAACACTGGAGTGGGTTACATGAATAAGTAAACATCTCTTCTTATAAAAAATTAAATAATACAGAGTAAAACATCCCCTTTATCTATTCTCCCTGACAAATGCAACTTCTCCAGCAGAAGTTATTATGGTTATCAGTTTGGTGCATATACATTATAAATACTTCTAGATATTCTTTTTTAAGTAAGTTTACTTTCATATACGGGCTTCCCAGGTGGCTCAGTGGTAAAGAATCTGCCACCAATGCAGATGACATGGGTTTGATCCTGAGGTTGGGAAGATCCCTTGGAAAAGAAAATGGCAACCCACTCCCGTATTCTTGCCTGGAAACTCCATGGACAAAGGGGCCAGGCAGGCTACCGTCCCTTGGGTAGCAAAGAGTTGGACATGACTCACTGACCGAGCCTGTGCTTTCATATCTGTGTACATGTAGAAACCTTCCACTTTACACCACCACTAAGCAAAATAGTTTCCTTGTATCAAAAAAAAAAAAAAAAAGACCTCATAATTGTCTGCTTTTGTCCATCCACATATTGCTTTGCTTGGCTTTGATGTTAATATTCATTTTCATACAAGATATGCTACTTAACACTAGTTTTATCAAAGATTTGGCTTACTACGGCAAATATTTAATTGAAAATATCATCGGGTGAAACACACACTATCCTAACACATAAAGTATATAAGTAGTGACTTAAAACTAAAACTATTATTGGATTTAAAAGTTTCAACAAAAATATTCCATGTAAGTATTAAAATATTAATCAGAATAATAAAGGAATTGGGGTTGTACTTTCTTTATGGTATATTTATTTTTTAAACAGCTTTATTGATATATAAGCCATAAAAGTCACATTTTAAGTACAGTGATTATTTTAGTAAATGTAAAGGTTATCACAATTCAGTTTTAGAATATTTCCAATATCCCCAAAAGACCTCTCATACCCATTTCTACAGATCTGCCTTTTCTGAATATTTCATATATAGGGAAGGGATGAGTTTTCTGATATATTTACATGTCAGATTTGGCAGCAAAAATATTTTGCATAAAGATCTTGTTGAAGCCTTTTCTGAAGTTATTAATACACCTTGCTCATTTGGTAAGGATGCTATAAATATAACTGAACTCCTTCTTCTTCTCCCTCCTTCATTTCCTTCCTCTCTTCCTTTTGCCAATTTTCACTCTTGTAGTATTTAATAATTCCACTGTTAATAGACCATGGTTTCTCACTACAGTTTACATGCTAGCAAGGTTATGCTCAAAATCCTTCAAGTTAGGCTTCAGCAGTATGTGAACTGAGAACCTCTAGATGTACAAGGTAGGTTTAGAAGAGGCAGAGGAATCAGAGATCAAATTGCCAACATTCCCTGGATCACAGAAAAAGCAAGGGAACCTCAGAGAAACATCTGCCTCACTGACTACACTAAAGCATTTTACTGTATGGATTACAACAAACTGTGCAAAATTCTTAAAGAGATAGGAATTTAAGACCACCTTACCTGTCTCTGGAGAAACCTGTATGCAAGAAGCAACAATTAGAACCATCATGGAACAATGGACTGGTTCAAAATTGGGAATGCAGTATGACAAGGCTGTATACTGTCATCTTGCTTATTTAATTTGTATGCAAAGTACATCATGAGAAATACCAGGCTGGATGAATGTCAAGCTGGAATCAAGACTGCCGGGAGAAATACCATCAACTTCAGATGTGCAGATGATACCACTCTAACAGCAGAAAGCAGAGGTACTAAGGAGCATTTTGATGAGGGTGAAAGAGGAGAGTGAAAAAACTGGCTTGAAACTCAACATTCTAAAACCTAAGACCATGGCATCTGGTCCCATAACAACAGAAGGGGTAAAAGTGGAAGCAGTGACAGATTTTACTTTCTAGGACTCCAAAATCACTGTGGATGGTGACAGCAGTAGTGAGACTAAAAGACACTCGCTCCCTGAAAGGTAAAAAATACTAAAAAATAGAGACATCACTTTGCTGACAAAGGTCTATACAGTCAAAGCTATCATTTTTCCAGTAGTCATGTATGGATGTGAGAGTTGGACCATAAAGAAGACTAAACACCAAAGAATAGATGCTTTCAAACTGTGGCTCTGGAGAAGACCCTTGAGAATCTCTTGGACTGCAAGAAGATCCAACCAGTCCATCCTAAAGGAAATCAGTCCTGAATATTCATTGGAAGGACTGATGTTGAAGCTGAAGCTCCAATATTTTGGTCACCTGATGGGAAGAGCTGACTCCCTGGAAAGGACCCTGATGCTGGGAAAGATGGAAGGCAAAAGGAGAAGGGGGTGGCAGAGGATGAGAAGGGTAGATAGCGTCACTGACTCCATGAACATGAATTTGAGCAAACTCTGAGAGACAGTGGAGGACAGAGGAGCCTGGCATGCTGCAGTCCATGGGGCCGCAAATAGTTGGAGCAGAATTCAGTCACTGAACAACAACAACATACATGGAAGGTATAAGAAATGGGCTTTTCTGTACAGCTCCAAAACATATTCTGATAGTTTAGTGAAAAACAAAACAAAAGTCCAGCATATAAACATATTACGTCCTTGAGATGTTTTAGTTTCTCCTAAATATGGAATACACTTTTAAAAACTGCTGAGAAACCCATTTAATACAGGTCTTTTCAAATTTGGAACTCTATCCTCAAATGGAATTCTACCTCCAAATAGAAATCCATCCTCCAAAAACTTCTGGTGTCACCCTGAACTCACAGTCCGCATCCAATTCATTAGCAAATCCTGATGGCTCTATTATCAAATTATATTCAGGATCTGAACACTAATGCCTTCACTATTACAAAGGTCCAAAGCCACCATTCTTTTTTACTTGGATCATGACAAAAACTTCTAACACAACTCCTGACTTCCGCCCTGGCCAGGTCTCTTCCTTCAATAGTCTGTTTTCAGCACAGCAACTAGACTAAAACTAAATACAGATCTAGTAAAAAAAAAAAAAAAAAACCTCCAAAAGCTTTCTTTCCCTTTTACTCAGGTCAAAAGTCCAAGTCCTTAGTGATTGCAATTAACGTCTTAAACTTGTAACAATCTAGTTTAACTTTTAACAACCTATGTATCCACTAAGAAATAACTTTAAAATTTTTTTGTTTTTAAAGAAGGGAATAAAATGGAGCACTGCAAAAAGTCAACTAAATATAACACCAGGCAGTGATGGAGAAATTAAGGAACAAAAAAACATAAGCTATAGTCCAATAATGTTGGTGGGTACCATCAAAAGAGTGAAAAGACAACCACAAAAGAGGGAAAATATTTGCCAATCATATACTTGATAAGGGGTGAATATCCAGAATACATAAAGAACTCCTACAACTCAACAAAAAGACTCAAGTTATTAAAAATTGGGCAAACAACTTGAATAGACATTTCTCCAAAGATATACAAATGGCCAAAAGTACGTGAAAAGATGCTCAACATCACTAATAATTAGGGAACTGTTAATCAAAACCATAAAGGATACCACTGCAGAACTACTAAGATGCCTGTGATTTTTAAAACTGGAAAATAGTGTAGACAAGGATGTAGAGGAATTGGAACCCTTATGCTCAGCTGGTGAGAAAGTAAAATGATCGTTACTATGGAACCAATATGTTCCTCAAAAAGTTAAACATCATACATATTACAATGTGATTAACAATTCCATTCCTCAGGGTACACCCTAAAAAAACTAACAGGGACTCGAACAGATATTTTGTAAACCAATGTCCACAGCAGCATTATTTACAACAGTGGAAATAACACAAGGTCATCAAGAGATGAATGTATATACTATATAGTCTATATATATATATGATGGAAAATTATTCAGCCATAAAAACAATGAAGCGGGATGAACCTTGAAAACACTGGGCTAACTGCAACAAGTCAGCTACAAAAGGGCAAATATTGTATGATTCCACTTATATGAGTACTTGGAATAGGTGAATTTACAGAGACAGAAAGTAGATTAGACATTACCAGGGGCTTGGGAAGGGAGGGTGGGAAGTTACTGCTTAGTATGTATGGAGTTTCAGTTTGGGGTGATGAAAAAACTTCGGAAACAGACGGTGATTAGGGCTGTACAATACTGTGAATGCTACTAAATTGTACACTTAAGAAGCAAACTTTTGGTTCTACATTTTACTACACTTTTTTTTTTTTAAGCGAAAGGTTTTACAATCACATTAAAATCTCCAAAATCCCTTACAAAGTTACCAGTATCTCTGATTTCATCAGCAACCACTTTCCCTCTGGCTTTTTCCCCACCCACACCTCCTTGCTGCTCCTTGAACACACAGGCTAGAGTCCTGCTCAGGACCTTTCCAGCTGCCAGTCCCTTATCTGTCAGGGACTTCCCCCTCACCTCAGGGCTCACATCCTCCCTCCTGCGGGTCTCCGCTCACACAGCACCCTTTCAATAGGGGCCCCCTGACTACACCTCCCCCAACATGTCCTAGCTCTTTTCCACTTTATGTTCCTCCACAGCACTTCATCTGGTGCGTGTCTGTGTAAAATCACAAATTTGTCATTTTCTTCCTCTAGAATGTAAACACCAGAAGGGCAGGAATTTTGCCTCTTTCATTCAATGCTGTGACCCTAAAACAGTACCAGGCATACTGTAAACAGTCAAGAAATCACCACTGCTGAGTGAATAAATACTGAATTATTTTAATCACCAATATAAGACTATTGAGGTGAGATGAGAAGGTGAAGTCGCTCAGTCGTGTCCGACTCTTTGGGACCCCGTGGACTGTAACCTACTAGGCTTCTCTGTCCATGGGATTCTCCAGGCAAGAATACTGGAGTGGATTGCCAATAAGACTAGTGATCAACTATTANGTTCCATTATGGCTTTCTTACTTTTTAAAAATATTTGATGTATATAATGATAATTACAGTATCAGTTTATTATTTCATACAAGCATGATATGCAAAACAGTAGTTTATCTTTAAACACAGAATGTGTATGTGCGAAGGTATTTCACATTAATTGTGAACTGTTTTAAATAACTATGAAGTACATATACTTTGTGAAGAATCTTTGCCAAGTTATAATGAAGCATCAAATACTCCTATAGGATTGGGGTGTACAGTAGTGACTAAAGCAATACATTTGACTTTTTTCCTGGAATTTACTTTCTCTAGAAGTAAAAAATACTAAAGATACTAAAGAAGATTATATTAAAATGAAAATAAGGTCTTAAGTTGATAACATATATTCAGAAATTTTTAATGAAGTGACACACATGTGACTGGATAGTTATAGTTAGGTGAACAAAGGGGGTTTTCTGAGAGTGTATTTCAAAACTGAGGTCTGAATGATGAGATTGGACCATCCTTAAGCACATCAGTGGGAAGAACATTCAAGGCAAGAGAAAAGTTTGGGGGTAAACACTAAGATAGGAACCATCCTGAAGTGAAGATCAAGGTAATCTATATATAGAAAATGGGAGAGAATCTGGTAGAAGGTGAAATGTAAAAGGCAGCCAGAGCCATGATGAAAGAATCTACTATTTTCTAAATCTCAGGTTCAAAAAGAACATGGACTTCAAAATAACTCTATTAGAATAATAATTAAAAATAAAACTCTAAATGAGTTTATGGATGACATAGAAAATTGCTGTCAAACATCTTCGCACAGAACTTCCATTTGAATTTTGCTGCATCAGTGGCAGAATGTAATATTTACTGCCAGCTTATAATATCTAAAATTTGAATTTCTAGATTCACTTTACAACTTTTTACCCTGCTTTGTGTCAAAGAAGGAGAAAAACTTCATGGTAGTGTTATACCTTGAACTGTGTAAGAACATTTGAGGATCATTTTTTTTTTCCTATTTTAATTGTGGAATTAAAGAATAGAGAAGATCACAATGAGATCCCTAACCTTAAATATTTGTAGTATTTTGGTAATTTTCCAGCAGCAAGGTTAGATATAGAATTTATCCCTTCTATTACTTAGGTAAAAGCTCTTCGGGACATTCATGAAGAAATTATTTCCCGTCATTTAGATGCCACAATATTTTTCTCTAATCTGTTTTATAGGTGCCCCTAATAATTTCACATAAGATAACTTTACTCAATAAACACTTATTTAGCAGCTCGTTGGATGATTTTTTTTTTTTTTTTATCTTTTGAAATAAACCTTGGCCTTACTGCTTATTTTTATAGAAACTTGCTGTTGCTAATATTAAATTGTAAACCATGTGATATCTATATCAAAAAATTTGATACTAATCATGATACAAAAATATCAAAGTGTAGGAATAAAATGGTGATTTAATTTGAAGGAGAGTATTGGTCCAAAAAACTGCTGCAAGCATCAGACTTACTGGGAAACATTAGATGAACTTAATTCCTATTTCATTTAGAAAATGTAAGCCATCAGAAGAAATTTCTCCAGATTCTTGCAACTTTATCTGCTCATTTGGCAACCCCCCTTTGGTTACATACAGGCTTCCCTGGTGATTCAGATGGGAAAGCATCTGCTTTCAATGCAGGAGACCTGGGTTCAGTCCCTGGGTAGGGAAGATCCCCTGGAGAAGGGAATGGCTACCCACTCTAGAATTCTTGCCAGGATAATTCCATGGACAGAAGAGCTTGGTGGGCAAGAGCAAATGGGGTTGCAAAGAGTCGGACACAACTGAGTGACTGTCATTCAGTTATATGATAACCTCTTGATTCTTCTAAATGAATTTTCTGTTCTATCCGAAGGCAACCAACATCATGCGCACTGGACTTCATCTTAAACTTCACATGAAGACATTGGTCAAAAATATCTTCTATCTCTATCACTTCGTCTGCATTTCCCTTTTTCTGAATCATTTTACATCAGCAAAGAATTAATATGTTATCTAGTTCATCCTTAAAAATAAAATCCCTTGATCCCATTTCCTTTATCGTCTATGACCTCATTTAATTCTCTTTGCTTTATAACAAAGATCAGAAGATTCTGTAATACGTGTCTCCAATTTCTCTCCTTCTATTTTCTTTAACCATATTCATTTACACTTCAGTTATTATATTAACACTGAAAATGCTCTTTTCGATGTCATCTGTGACCTCTGTGCCACTAGGCACAGCACTCATCACTTGTTTCTCATATTACAAAATCCATCAGCAACATTTCATCGAGTCTTCTTTGGCACACTCTCTTTAAAAGACCACAATTCCCAACTTAACTCCAGGTCAGATTGCTTTGCTGAGGTTGAAACCTGGAAATTTAAGCTCCTCCATAGTATTCCTCCTGAGACCAACGGATTTCTTAAACTGAATAAGGCTAAAGCTGTGCCCTGGTTCTTCCTTCACCCCCAAACCTACTTCAGTTACAACATTCTCTGTCTCAGCCAGTGGCATATCTGGTCTCTCATTTTCACCCCACGTCTATCAGAAAATCTTTTTGGCTCAAACTTCAGTGGTGGTAGTGATGGTTTAGTGGCCAAATCATGTCTAACTTTGCGAACATAGGGACTTTGGCCCACCAGGCTCCTCTCTCCATGGAATTTTCCTGGCAAATATACTGGAGTGGATTGCCATGCTCTCTTCCAGGGAATCTTCCTGAGCCAGGAATCAAACCAACATCTCCTGCATTGCAGGCAGATTTTGTTCTACTGAGCCACAGGGAAAGGCTTTAGACCTTATACCTAGTATCAAACTACTATCATTTTTCACCTGAATTATTAAAATGCCTCAAACATTTTTGCTGTTGTTCAGTCACTTGGTTGTGTCTGACTATTTGTGATCCCATGGACTGCAGCACACCAGGCTTCCCTGTCCATCATCTCCTGGAGCTTGCTGAAATTAATGTCCATCAAGTCGGTGATGCCATCCAAACATCTCATCCTCAGTCATCCCCTTCTCCTCCTGCCTTCAATCTTTCCCAGAATCAGGGTTGTTCTAATGACTTGGCTTTTCGCATCAGGTGGTCAAAGTATTGCAGCTTCAGTTTCAACATCAGTCCTTCCAATGAGTATGCAGTGTTGATTTCCTTTAGGATGAACTGTTTTGATCTCCTTGCAGTCCAACAGGCTTTCAAGAGTCTCCTCCAACACTGCAGTTCAAAAGCATTAATTCTTTGATGCTCAGCCTTTTTTATGGACAACTCACATCCATATATGACTACTGGTAAAATCATAACTTTGAATAGACAGACCTTTGTTGCCAAGTGATCTCTCTGCCTTTTAATATGCTATCTAGGTTTATCACAACTTTTCTTCCAAGAAGCAAGCGTCTTTTAATTTCTTGGCTACAGTCACCCTCTGCAGTGATTCTGGTGCCCAAGAAGATAAAGTCTGTCACTGTGTCCACCATTTCCCCGTATCTATTTGCCATGAATTGCTGGGACCGGATTCCATAATCTTAGTTTTTTAAATGTTGAGTTTTAAGTCCGTTTTTTTTTTTTTTTCCACTCTCCTCTTTCACTTCATTCCTACTCTTCCTGTTTTTATTTTGGCATCTTCTATTCTAGTAGTCTATCCTCAATACAACACTCACTATTATCCATTAAACTAGTAAGTCAGATTGTATCACACTTTACAAGTCCTCTCCATGTCACTCAGGGTAAAATCTAAAATTCATACAATTAGTAAATCCAGGTAGCTCTAACTGGCTGCCCTGCTCTCTCTCTGAACCCGACTCTTATGAGTGACCCCTTATTGGCACCAGTCTGTCCCTCATACTGGCCAGTGTGTTCTTGCTGTAGTCGTTACATGGGCTCTGCATTGTATATTTGTCTCTGCATGGTACGGTTTGTGCCAGTCATCAGCATAGCTAATTTACTTTACAGTTATAAATGGGAAGAGCCGATATTTTAGGTAGTACTGTCCTTGAACCCAGGCAAGCAGGGCCACTATTCTTCTCCCCATATGTTAAAGGTCTTCTGAGAATTTTTCTAAACTCTCTTCCAGTATCTGGGACTAGGAAATATCTTCCAGTGGAATGTTCCAACCAGGGTTAGACTGCATGGTTCTCATATCTGTCTTTCCCCTTCTGGGTTATCTCTGATGCTCTATCCCTCCCATGGGGTCCACCAGGTAATCTCCAAGGCTCTGTATTCTTAACCTATGAAGCTATATATGGCTCCATGATCAGGACCTTGGTTCCAGAAGGGCAGTTTAGCAAGCAAATAGCTTCCACTAGCTGGTTCTTTTTTTTTTTTTNATTTATCTTTACTAAAGACAAATTAGATCTTCCCATTTTATACTTGTGCAAAAGTTGGTGATGGACAGGGAGGCCTCGAATGCTGCGATTCATGGGGTCGCAAAGAGTCGGACATGACTGAGCAACTGAACTGACTGAATTGATTTTTAAAAGGAAAATACTGAATTACCTTTTTCTGCGATTATTTCCTCCACCCTTTTCGTTTCTGCTCATATTTTACGTGTAAGGGTACCAGTTAGGTTATTTTGAAGCACAGTTCTAAAACTCACTCACCATGTACTAAATACATACCATTCACAGTGTACTATTACAAATTAAAAGTCTATATAAAAATCTGCCATGGAGTGGTCATATTTTATTGGAAACATAGGGAAAATCTTAATAAAGGGATTAAATTTAGGCTAGATTTTAAAGAAGAGATAGCATTTCAATAGTAAGAAATGATACAGAATAATGGTTATAATTTTTGAAACTAAAAGACAAGAGTGTAAATCCTAACTCCATCAATTATTAGTTTTGGGGAAATCTTTGAAATTCCATTTCCTCACTGATTAAATATCTAACTTAACAGAATTGTTTTTAAAGATTAAATAAGATAATATATATAGTTAAGCAGGAAGCAGAAAAATGGGGGCAAAAGAACTAAGCTGGACCCTTATATTANAAATCTTTGAAATTCCATTTCCTCACTGATTAAATATCTAACTTAACAGAATTGTTTTTAAAGATTAAATAAGATAATATATATAGTTAAGCAGGAAGCAGAAAAATGGGGGCAAAAGAACGAAGCTGGACCCTTATATTACATCATACACAAAAATTAACTTAAAATGGGATCAAAGGTTTAAAGGTAAGAGCTAAAATCACAAAACTTTTTGAAGTGGACTTTGGCAATTACTTCTTGGACATGACACCTAAAACACGGGGAACAAAAGAAAAAAAAAGATAAATTTGGACTTCATCAAAATTTAAAAGTTTTGTGCATCAAAGGACACTATCAAGAGAGTAAAACAAAAATCCCTGTTCACAAATCATGTATCTGACAAAGGATTAATATCCAAGATATGTCAAAAACTCCCATAACTCAACAAAAATACAGTCCCCCCAAAATGGGCAAATTATTTGAATAGACTTTTCTCCAAGGAACATATACATACAGTCAACAAGCATATGAAAAGATATTCAACATCATCAATCATTTAGAGAAAAGGATACCACTTCTTATCCATTATGAAGACTATTATCAATAGATAAATAAATAAATGCTGGTGATACTCTGGAGAAAATCAGAACCTTCCTTCATTGCTTGTGGGCATGTAAAATGATGCACCCATAGTGGAAGAGTCTGGCAACTCCTCAAGAAGTCAAATATAGAGTACCACATGATCCTGTAATTCTGCTTCTAGGTATACCCCAAAAGAATTAAAAGCAAGGGCTCAGACAAATATTTATTCACCAGTGTTGAAGGTGGCATTACAGTTGACCCTTGAACAATGTTTGGTGGGGTTGGGGGAGGTGTGTGTTTAGGGGAATGGATGCTCTGAGCAGTTAAAAATCTATATACAACTTATACTCAGCCCCCACATTGGCAGATTCAATCAACTGTTTGATCATGTAACATTATACTATTTACTAATGAAAAGCATCCATAAATGAACTTTGGTAGTTCAGACCCACGTTGTTCAAGGGTCAACTGTATTTACAATAGCCAAAGGTAGAAGCAAGTTTATCAACAAATCAATGTATATATTCCACAAAATGTGATGTATACATTTAATAGAATAGTGTTCAGTCATAAAAAGAAATATGACTCAGGGACATTCTACAACATGGATTAACCCTGAAGACTAAATGAAACAAGCCAGACACAGAAGAATAAATATTGTATGACTCCACTTATATGACATATTTGGAAAAGGAAAGTTCTTACAGACAGAAAATAGATTAGAGGTTACTAGAGCCTGAGAGAAGAGGGAATGGGTGAGTCATTTTTAGAAAATAGATATAGTTTATATTTGAGATGATGAAAAAGTTCTAGGAATCAATAGTGAGGATGGTTGTGCAACATTGTGAATATTCTTAATGCCAATCCTTGAAAAAGGATTAAAATGGTAAATTTTAGGTTATGCATATTTTACCACAATTTTTTAAAGAGCAGCTAGCATGCTCTACTCATATAAAAGTACTCATATAGAGTACTTTTGGAGGTGGAAGAAATTTTAGGCAGTCAATAGTTATGAGCAAAGTTGCTGAGGTAAAAAAATATATACATACATGAGGAAAAAAATATGAAATGATATAGTTAAAAACATCAAAAAGTGGTTTTCTTTGGATTTTTAAAATTTCCCTTTTCTTTACTTTTACATTAAAAACAGTAATAAAACCTATTTAAAGAACAACTCCTCATACAGGTAAGAACATTGTATTTGAAATATGTTGCATGAAGCTAACAACCATTGAAACTCTTTTAGTACTGTCCACCAAGTTGGTTACAAAAATGTTTTCAGTAAGATTAACCCTCACTATCCTATTTTTTGTTTTGTGCATTTTGAAGACCACAAGAGAAGATAATAGTATTCACATCCAGAAAAAGACAGTCTTTTTTAGAGGTATGCAACTGGAATATATTTAAATCATCCAAAATAAAATTACCTGTATATATCATCAGAATCATTCATTGCCTCCAGAAGTGGTTTTTCTGACATGTACCTGAGTTTCAATAACTATTTCCCCACCTGGCACAGCTGAATCTAACTAGACTCAAAACAGAGCTCAGGACTCTCCTCCGAACATTTCCAGTAACAGGGCCATATACATCACTCTGAAGAAACGGACCTACTTATTACCATATTCAAAACCTGTCGTATCTGATTATTTTAGAAATGTTACTTGCCTGTTTTAGCACCCAGACTTGGATCAAGCCTAGGAATAGTGAACAAAGAGGGACACAACTGAATGATTTACTGTTCTTTTTAATGCCTAACTAACAGCTCTTATACTGCTGTGAATAATAGGCCTGACTATATTTCTGGATGACAAGTGGTAAAAGGCTCTTAGATAAAAGGAAAATGGCATCAAAAATAGTAATAATTTTAAAAGAAGTGCAGCTTTAAAAATATTCAGGAGTAAAGTAGCACTGCAAATACTTGAGGGACCTCCTCCTAAACCCTACTCCAAATACGTATCTAGATGAAATGAAGAGAAAATCTTAACCATACAGGCATGATCAAAACTAGTAAAGTATCTCTGTAGGCAAAAACTAATGGAAATCTGTAGCCACAAACAGAGCTTAAGCTAACAGCCTGGACTCCACACCTGTGAAGTAGGCAGAAGAAATGAAAAGTCTGTTCCACAGAGCAATGAGGACTGAAAGTAATTCTACAAAAGGCCTGGGGTCAGAGCCAGGATGATGCTGGAAACCAAGGGGTGCAGTGGGACTCCACCACTCATGGAAAAAGGTGTAAAAAGTTGAGAAAGCCACTGCCTGAAGCTACAGCTCATAAAATATTATGTATCTGAGATATTAAGAGAGCACAGTTTCTGCACAACAGCTGAAACCAGGCCAAGCAATCTGCAGGCTTGGTATCTGGATCTGCAGTGGCCTCAGGAGGGAGCCCTAAGCTGCCTCTGTAAGACCTGAGGCTTGTCTAGGTATCTCAGGGAAAGAAGTAAAAGCCACTACAGAGCCTCTAGGGAGGATAGGTGAATAGAAAGGAGAGAGAAACACCCACTCAGGATAGACCTGAAAACTAAAATTCTACCTAAATATAACATGTTAACTATGAAAGAAAAATTATTTCCTTTTCAGTTTAATTACCTATGTGCCATTCTTCATAAAAATCTCAGTCTAAAACATCTTTATATCTCAAAAGGTTTGACGCAGACACACAACCTGCATAACTGCACGCACAGGTCTCGCTTTGAGACTTCTGGGCACATTATCAGAGTGGGCATACCCGAAAGCATATTAGGTTTACAACGTTCAGAAATTTCCTGTTGCTAACTTTGATGAGCCCAGAGAATTATTTATAGTAACCTCAAATCACACTTGGTGTAGTTCCAAGACAACTGGAACATCAGTGGCTCGGGTCTTCTCCAGGGTAGATTTAATACATACCTAAAAAGACTATGAAATCAAATAGGCTTCTCAGCTTGCCTGTATTTAAAAATCAAAACAAAAAACCAACTTTATTGAGGTATAAATGCTATACAAAGAACTGTTGTTTGTTCATTTTTTTAAAAATAACTACTGTTGTGGAGAGAATCAAAGGTAATTATTTCTCTTCCAAAAGAAGACAGTAAATAAAGTTAAAGGTGGGCATAAGAATTATGATTTGGGGCTTTACATAAGAATAAAATTTCTGTTGAGTACTTTCATCAAAAACTTAACAGGTTGTTTCATAATCCCTCCCACCGTTGTTAGCCATAAATAGAATGGATGATCATCTTCTGGGAGAGCTATAGAAAAAGACTGCTACATGAGGAAATAGGTTAGATATTACTGAGGTCTCTTTTTAACTTCAGGATTTTATATAGGTTTTTTAATTTTTGTTTTTCCCCTTAGCATAGAGTTTTTAGTATCTCTGATTCCAATGCAATTTCTTTCCTATGTTGCTGCTGCTGCTGAGTCGCATCAGTCGTATTCGATTCTGTGCGACCCCATAGATGGAAGCCCACCAGGCTCCCCTGTCCCTGGTATTCTCCAGGCAAGAACACTGGAGTGGGTTGCCATTTCCTTCTCCAATGCATGAAAGTGAAAAGCGAAAGTGAAGTCGCTCAGTCGTGTCCGACTCTTGCCTGGGATTTCCCAGCCAAGAGTACTGGAGTGGGGTGCCATTGCCTTCTTCATCTTTCCTATGCTAGGACTATTTAAAACAATAATAGCCACGTATAAGAACCACTAATATAATGATCTACTTCCTTTCCTTGTTTATGAAATTACCAAGGAAAAGGGGAAAAGATCAGCAATTAATCAGTCCAAAATAAAGAAGTATGTTTAAGAGCTATGTGGCGTTGGCAAAGGAGGCTGGCCAGTGGACATGAATGATTTTGGAATCCCTAATCGATAGTATAAAGAGCAAAAAGAATGGCACAAACAGAACTGCATCTGGAAATCCCTTTTTAAATTATTTACTGAAAGATAATAATCAAAATAGATGACAGGAGAGAATGTACTGAATATTTCATAGCTAATAACGTTTTTGATGGGTGAGTTTCAGAGTAACTAGGGAGGCCAGGCAACCTCAAAGTTAAAATTACAAAGTAGGAACACTGATGATTTCCTGGTCAGAGTGTCATTAAAGACCTAACATATTAACTTAATAATACTTAAAAAAATTACAAAATGTAACAGGCAAGTCAGCAAAAGTAAATGACCAATTTGGATGAAGATGATTACTGAAAACACCCTCAGCAAAGAGGCCTCTACGCATGGACCTTCTGAACCCACTGTCCCAAGAAGAGCAGCACAGACTATACTAATAGCCTTTACAGGCCACAGAGAAGAACGGGTAAATTGGACAGAATAGGAAGATGATATCTAGCACAACTGGAACAATCTAAAAACAAAGCAAAACAACAACTACCATGAGTTAAAACACAAAAACAAAACTTACAAATGATGTCCCTGACAAAATGGAAACAGCAATTGGTGATTTTTTCCAAAAACATGTAGATATATACAACACAGAAACGTTCATCCTCTAAGGCTGTGATAGCCAATGTGGGAGTCATCAGCCATATTTGAACACTTGAAATGTGTTAGTGTAAATCAGAAATCAAATTTTTTATTTGAGTCACTTATATTTAAATTTTTAAAATGTCATTTGCTTCAGTTACTGTAAAGCTTTTTAAAGTATGTTTGGAAGAGCCTGAATACATGAATCTACTTGTTAGCTGCACATTCTATGAAATCTCAATACAGATTAAGTATTTTCAATCAAAATTAAATATCCAAATTGAAGTGTGCTAAGAAGTATAAAGTGAAAATATATACCAAATTTTGATGTCTTAGTAAAAAAGCCAAAGTGTAAAATGTCTCAATAATTTAAAAAATATGTTAAAATATTTTTGATACATGAGATTAAGTAAAATATATTAAGATTAATTTTACGTGTTTCTTTTTTACTTTTTAAATGTGGCTTTTAGAAAATTTTGTTATATATGTGGCTTGTGTATTATGTATCTATTGAACAGTGCTCTAAGAGATCAATGACTTTAAAATGAATGTCATCTGTCTAAAACCTGAAATATATGTCAGTCAGGATTTTTAAGTAAAATACTTCTTTATCTCTTACTGTCACAAAATAGTACTTCAGTCCAATCAGAATTTGTATATTTATACATCCCCAAGACATGTGTATCCTCTTCACACAGAAGATTGTTACAAATCATTAAATTATTCCTCTGAGTTACTACAAACTGGGTATGCTTAATGGTCGTTCCACCATCCAGAGTAGGTAACCAAGTAACTGAAAGACACTAATTCAATGATGTCTTTTAAATCTGGATTCTCTCACCAATATGTTAAGTAATGCTTTTGGTTCTAAAGAGCTAAACAACGATCTTTAGTAGAGCAAAGATCTTGATGAGAATAATTACATAGGACAATTTTACATTTATATGTATACACATAAATATATACAGGCTTATAAACTTTCCATAGAAGAAAAACACTGTAACTGCCTGCCTTCACAGTGCTCTTCCAACCTTTTCCATACCATGGCATTTCAAAGAAAATTACATTTGAAAGACATTCAGTTAACTTAAGGCTGCTCTAGGGAGGGCATCAATGTCCCAAGACACCAGCTTACTGCACATCACCAGGAGGCCTGGGCTCAAAGGGCCTCGCAAAACACTGCAAAATATCTCTGACCCATACTTTGTTTTCATCTGACTTATATTTTATTCTTACTTATGCCTACAGTTGTGAAAATACAACCCCTCAACATTTTTAACAACAATATACGAAAAAGGCCACAAGATGGAGATATTACTCCATCAGAGTATTTGTACTGATGTGTTGTTTTTTTTTCCCCATGTACATTTCCCTCTCTATGAATATTTCTTATTTTCTCCTTCAGTGATATTCTCACTTACTGTCTCTATCCCTAACATTTATACTGGTTCCTCTGCCACTCCAGCCTTCACTAGCATTATTAGATAAATATAATGAGTACTTTTATGACCCTTATTTTAAATATTAAAAGCAGGCAGATAATTAGGATNGAAATCTGTAGCCACAAACAGAGCTTAAGCTAACAGCCTGGACTCCACACCTGTGAAGTAGGCAGAAGAAATGAAAAGTCTGTTCCACAGAGCAATGAGGACTGAAAGTAATTCTACAAAAGGCCTGGGGTCAGAGCCAGGATGATGCTGGAAACCAAGGGGTGCAGTGGGACTCCACCACTCATGGAAAAAGGTGTAAAAAGTTGAGAAAGCCACTGCCTGAAGCTACAGCTCATAAAATATTATGTATCTGAGATATTAAGAGAGCACAGTTTCTGCACAACAGCTGAAACCAGGCCAAGCAATCTGCAGGCTTGGTATCTGGATCTGCAGTGGCCTCAGGAGGGAGCCCTAAGCTGCCTCTGTAAGACCTGAGGCTTGTCTAGGTATCTCAGGGAAAGAAGTAAAAGCCACTACAGAGCCTCTAGGGAGGATAGGTGAATAGAAAGGAGAGAGAAACACCCACTCAGGATAGACCTGAAAACTAAAATTCTACCTAAATATAACATGTTAACTATGAAAGAAAAATTATTTCCTTTTCAGTTTAATTACCTATGTGCCATTCTTCATAAAAATCTCAGTCTAAAACATCTTTATATCTCAAAAGGTTTGACGCAGACACACAACCTGCATAACTGCACGCACAGGTCTCGCTTTGAGACTTCTGGGCACATTATCAGAGTGGGCATACCCGAAAGCATATTAGGTTTACAACGTTCAGAAATTTCCTGTTGCTAACTTTGATGAGCCCAGAGAATTATTTATAGTAACCTCAAATCACACTTGGTGTAGTTCCAAGACAACTGGAACATCAGTGGCTCGGGTCTTCTCCAGGGTAGATTTAATACATACCTAAAAAGACTATGAAATCAAATAGGCTTCTCAGCTTGCCTGTATTTAAAAATCAAAACAAAAAACCAACTTTATTGAGGTATAAATGCTATACAAAGAACTGTTGTTTGTTCATTTTTTTAAAAATAACTACTGTTGTGGAGAGAATCAAAGGTAATTATTTCTCTTCCAAAAGAAGACAGTAAATAAAGTTAAAGGTGGGTATAAGAATTATGATTTGGGGCTTTACATAAGAATAAAATTTCTGTTGAGTACTTTCANTTTTTTTAAAAATAACTACTGTTGTGGAGAGAATCAAAGGTAATTATTTCTCTTCCAAAAGAAGACAGTAAATAAAGTTAAAGGTGGGTATAAGAATTATGATTTGGGGCTTTACATAAGAATAAAATTTCTGTTGAGTACTTTCATCAAAAACTTAACAGGTTGTTTCATAATCCCTCCCACTGTTGTTAGCCATAAATAGAATGGATGATCATCTTCTGGGAGAGCTATAGAAAAAGACTGCTACATGAGGAAATAGGTTAGATATTACTGAGGTCTCTTTTTAACTTCAGGATTTTATATAGATTTTTTAATTTTTGTTTTTCCCCTTAGCATAGAGTTTTTAGTATCTCTGATTCCAATGCAATTTCTTTCCTATGTTGCTGCTGCTGCTGAGTCGCATCAGTCGTATTCGATTCTGTGCGACCCCATAGATGGAAGCCCACCAGGCTCCCNTGGTGTCATTTGCATATCTGAGGTTATTGATATTTCTCCCAGCAATCTTGATTCCAGCTTGTGTTTTTTTCCAGTCCATCGTTTCTCATGATGTACTCTAGAATAAATCCCAGAAGGGCATCTTGTCACTTATCTTCTCTCTGCCTCATCCCCTTATTTTGTGCTTTTCTCTGTGTATCCTTTTCTCTTTCACTGATTTTAAAGTTTTTTAAGCTCACCTTATTTTTCCATAGATATCCTGATTGTTATATGATCTTTCCCATTCCCATCTTTGTATTATTATTTCAGTGTTGTCCCACTCGCTTCCTCTAACAGAAACAAATAATAAAGAATTAAGCAAAGTAAAATATGGAATAAAGTAAAAGAAGCTAAGTGTGCTTTCAAGTAAGAACCGGGGTTCCAGGATTAATTGCTGGAGTCCTGCGATTGAGTCATTACCTCAAAATATAATCGCCTTCAGGAGTGTGGGCTGCTGTCAGATGGTTAACACTTGTGCCTTAACACCATAGTCAAATGAAACCTAGACACTTACAGGCTTTCACTTTTCTGATGAATCATTTCAGAACTGCTTCTTTCTATGGGGTAGAAGAGTATAGAAGGCAACAAACTCCTCACTGTGGCATGTCTCTGCAGGGACCTTGAGACTGTTTCCACTGTTTCCCCATCTATTTCTCATGAAGTGATGGGACTGGATGCCATGATCTTCGATTTCTGAATTTTGAGCTTCAAGTCAACTTTTTCATTCTTCTCCTTCATTTTCATCAAGAGGCTTTTTATTTCTTCTTCTTCACTTTCTGCCATAAGGATGGTGTCATCTGCATATCTCAGGTGATTGATATTTCTCCTGGCAATCTTGATTCCAGCTTGTGTTTCTTCCAGTCCAGCGTTTCTCATGATGTTCTCTGAATATAAGTTAAATAAGCAGGGTGACAATATACAGCCTTGATATACTCTTTTTCCTATTTGGAACCAGTCNGGTTCCTCTGCCTTTTCTAAATCCAGCTTGTACATCTGGAATTTCTTGGTTCACATACTGTTGAAGCCTGGCTTGAAGGATTTTGAGCATTATTTTGCTAGCATGTGAAGTGAGTACAACTGCGCAGTAGTTTAAACATTCTTTGGCACGGCTCTTTTTTTGGGACTGGAATGAAAAGATCCCACATGCCTCAGAGCAATTAAGCCCATGCAACACAACTATTGAGCCCGTGCTCCAGAATCCATGAGCCACAATTACTGAAGCCCATGTGCCTAGAGCCCACGCTCCGCAACGAGAAGCCTGTGCGCCACAACGAAGAGTAGTCCCCGCTTGCGGCAACTAGAGAAAGCCCATGAGCAGCAGCAAAGACCCAGTGCAGTCAAAAATAGTTTAAAAAATAATAAGTCTTTTTTAAAAACAAACAAAAGAACAGCATAAAAAGAAAAAAACAACTAAAAGAGGATTTCTGTTCAATCAGTTCTAGATTATGTGGCAAGAGTTTCCCAACAGACTTGCTTTTTCCCCATAAAGTATGTCCAGGCAATCTCCACTAAACAGTGTGTACATAAGAAAAACCAATTTCACAATAGTCCAATCTGAGGCAAATATGTATACAACTAAACAAATATTTATTCAGCTCTAACTCTATACATGATATGCTTTACATCAGTAATATAAATGACTAGAAGTTTATCTACCATTCCAGATTTTGTATTATCTTTCTCCAAATTAATAATTTTGGACTCCACAATGAAAATCAGGGGGAGATTATTACATGACAGATTTCTAAGGGAACAGACTCACTAGAGACAGACTGAACTATATTCAACTAACACCACAAGCTCAGTGGAATCTAACGCAAGAATCACTGCAAAGAACTGATATAGTATGGGTTCACCACTCATTTATGAAAGAAATCTTCCTCTTTATTTCTAAAAACCACTGTGCCAGAGTTTGAGAAGTCCCTTTTAATGACTCTGCACTTTTTCCCCACCCAAAAAACTGAACACACAGGTCAGGCAAATAGAGATCAAACAGCACCTTTATTGATGAAAAGCTTTTGGTGAATTGAGATTGTCTATGAGAGCCAAGGAGGCTTGCTAGCAATTTTTGCCCTTCCATCTCCATCCTAGGTGTTGAGACAGTACACTCAAGAGAAAGTCTGGCCCAGATAATAACTTTCTTACTGGTATAGGGCAGAGAAGAGAATGAGCCTCATTACTTAACAGATTTGTAATTAGTTAGCTCTCCCTAATCAAAGGGCTTCCCTAGTGGTTCAGACCGTAAAGAATCTGCCTGCAATATAGGAGACCCAGGTTCAATCTCTGGGTCAGGAAGATCCCCTGGAGAAGAGAATGGCTAGCCACTCCAGTATCCTTGCCTGGAGAATTCCACGGACAGAGGAGCCTGGTGGGTACAGTCCACTGGGGTCACAAAGAGCCGGACACAACTGAGTGACTGACATACCCCAATCAGAGGAAAGGCCATCACCCTCCAACAAGGTAATTCGCTCATCCATGGAAAGATGTAAGAGACGGGTCAAGAGATCAACAATGTTTAAGGAAGATGCTCCCCTTGGAGATATGTATAGGATAACTGCAATGTAACTGTCCCTCCCTAACACAGGCTGCTACTTTGTGCATTTACACATCTGTGTATCTGAAATACAGACTGGAAGAGCTTAAAAGATTAATTCTGATTAAAAACCTAAAGTCCAACATTCTGTAAACATATGTCACTTAATAGTTTCCCTCTTTTAATCAGGTTTCAGTGTTCATCTGAATGTAAGGATGCAGTTACTTAAAAATTTATAAGAGAAAGAGACACATTTTCTAGTTCTATGAATAGAAATCTGTAATGATTGGGACCAAGTACTCTGATTTCATCAGAAAGTAAACACTGCAAAATTTAAGATAACTTAGCCTGTTAAAATTTCAATTCAAAGATTTTTTTAAATGACTATGGAGTACTTATTGTTGGCTAGAACCCTGTACAAAGTATAAAGAAAATCATGGTCCCAAAGACAATGAAAAAAAAAAACTGCAGAATTGCCATTGACCCCACAAGAAATACAGGTGTCCAAAGAGCAGGAGCTGTTAAGAGGAGCTATAAATATTGTTTGGGGATCTAAAATTTTAGTTACTAATGAAAGATAAAAACACTTTTCCCCTCTACATTCCTCTAATCTTCTACCCTGTATCCTCTAAAAAGATGCAATATCCAAATACAAAAGCCTTGTGGACAATTAAAGACATTCTAAAATACAGAGAGCCTCTGGCATGTCACCTGCAAACATCCCTCCACTAAAAACTTCTGGAATCCCTGTGAAATCTTTTAGAACCAACTTGAAACCTAGGAATACATCGAAAGGAACTCCTTCGCTTTATGAGAGCAATAAAAGGTCATATATTAATAAATATAACCCATTACATAAAAACTGTCAAGCAATTACTTATTCAGTGAATTACTGTTTAGTTTTAGTTACCATGTTTATATTTTTCTTTCAGTAAATATTTAAGTGTCTGCTATGAAATAAATAAAGAAAATACCATTTGTCCTAAAAATGAGGCAACTAACTTCACAAGGTCATAAATGAGTAAATGGTTTGGTTCAAGTTCTTAAAAGGCACTGATTATTCCAATTATAGATTTTAGGGAGTGATTGAGCAAGTTACTTCAGACCTGGTGGAAAAGAGGATAAAATGAACACCACATTCAGCCTCTAATCATCCCTGGCATTTAGTTCAGGGCATGGAGATCACAAAAAGATTTTTCTATCAATTGTCTCCAACTCTGCCCTGTTCCTTCTCTCCTTACCCCAATCAACTAATCTACTGATCTCATCACACCACTGACAGCTTTAGCAGAGGTAGCTAATGACCTCCACGCTGTTCAATTCAACATCTAGAGGTCATCTTATTTGAACTACCATCAGCATTTAACCTAGCTGATCGCTTTCTTCTCTTTAAAATACTTTCTCCAACTGAAAGAGAAAAAAACGATCCTTTCTTGGTTTGCCTCCAACTTCACTGGCTGTTCCATCTCCATTTCCTTTGCTGGCTCCCCTCATGGTCCAGCTCCCAGACCCCTCTTTTCTCTTTTTTTACCTTCACTCCCCTGGTGACACTAGTGGCAAAGAACCTGCCTGCGAATGCAGGAGACGATCCCAGGGTCAGCAAGATCCCCTGGAGAAGGAAATGGCAACCTGCGCCAGTATTCTTGCCTGGAGAATCCCACGGACAGAGGAACCTGGCAGGCTACAGTTCATTGGGTCACACAGTGTCAGGCACAAACTGAAGCAACTTAGCACACACACCCCTGGTCAACTTACCTGGTTTTGTGACTTTAACTTACCTACAAAGTGCCAGGGACTCCTTAATTTATTAACTACAGGCCAAATGCTTCTTACTGCTCCAGACTTGGATACCCGACTGCCTACACACCACCTGAACCTTCAAGTTTATTAGACGCCTCAAATTTAGCATGACCAAAACTCAATTACTGACTTTTTTTCCCCCCAAACCATACCTACTTCTATTCCCGGATTCTCCATCTTCAAAAGCGACAAGGGCAATTAGACAAAATATTTATTGACTTTCTGAGGTTTAGAAAAAGCTTTCCAATTATCTTCAACTTATCAACACCTCCCCCCCATCTTACATGCAAACAATCAGCAAAATTCTGTCAACTCTATGTTTAAATTATATCCAGAATCTGACCACTTTGCACCACACAGGTACAGTCTATATTTTACACAATTATCCAATAATTAACAACATACATATAACCTCCAACTCAATGAAGTGATCACCTTGAAATTTAAGTCAAACCATGTACCTCTTCTGTTCAAACCCCCATTCCATCCCCAAGTTACTTATAATAGCCCAAGTCCTTATAATGACGTTCGAAGACCTAGGAGATTGTCCCCTGACCAGCCATGACTCTAATCTCACCTACTGCTGTCCTCACCATATACCCTGCTCCAGCCACACTGGCTGACATGTCATTCCTCAAATACTAAGCAAGCTCCAAGAGCTCTGCATTTAACTGGTTGCCTTCCTTGAATGCATTTATCCACATGGCTCATTCCCTTACTTCCTTCTGAGGCCTTTTCTGAGCATCTGACATTTATATTTACTTGTTTGGTTGTTTATTATCTGTTTCCCCCTACCAAAATGTAAGTTTTGTTTGAGTTCAGGGGTTTTATTTTATATACTGGCCAATTCCCAGTGCTTAAAATTTAGTAGACATGAACTAAATCTCTGTTGAATGACGACCACACTGATTAAATGAATAGAGCCTGGTCACCACTTCTGAGTAACCTACCTACTTAGCTCTGGTTCCTCATGTCTGGCTAGTCAAAAGCGATTGGCTGTCTCTGGCCTGAAAATTACACATTATAGACCTAAGACAGGTTGCATTTGTCTCTACCAAATATTTGGTCTCCTGAAAGTCTTCCAAGAAAATTAGGAGTCAATGTAAAGAACCTGTTCCAATCAGGTTCTTTGCTTAGTTAAAATAAAGTTTCTTCTGCATTCTCTTCAATTTCAAAACAATTGGGTAGAGAAACACAGATGAAAACAATTTTCTGGATCCTTCTACTCAACTTCTACCTCCACATGGAATCTTCTCAGTTATCTATGCTTATTTTCCCATCTTTGCCCATATAGTTAAATGCTCTGGTTGTCCACATTACCTAATTAACTACAAACTTAACTGAATTTATAAATGAAAATTCTATGAGAGATTTCACATGCAAGCTAGATCACATAATCTAAAATTCAAACCACTGCTACTGAGTTTCTATATCCTCTTAAAGGGGCCCTTAAAAGGTTTCCTTGAGTAACTAGAAAACATCTTTCAAAATCTTTGGATAGGTTAAGTGTGAGACTCTAGCTACAGAATTTAATCAATTTTGGTAAATTCTAATAAAAAATATTCTCAGTATTAAAGGCGTTCTTAAGAGACTTCAGAGTTATATTGCATATATTGCATCACTATTTACTTTGAAATAAGGTACACTTTGTCTCTAACTAGCAGTAAGTGGCACCAGATTAAAATAATGAATACAGACAACACGAAATTGTTTGCATGTAAGAATTTTAAGTGTGCAATGTTTAAACTACTTCATAACTCTTACAAAATTGAAACTCGTTAAAGTCATGGTGCCGCAGCAACAGCATTTTTATATTCATTTATATTTAATTGAAAAGTAAATTTCCATTTGGTGTTAAGCTGAACAGTTCACACACATTTACTACCTGTTGGGGCGAAATGTACATTTCACCTCTGGTCACGGCAAGTGTGCCCTGAATAACAGTTGTGGGTAAACATTAAAATCTTTTTGCCCCCTAACTATTCAAAGCATTTTTATGAAAGGCTCAATCAGAAGGTCTCAAATTCTTTCACCGCATAATCGTTAAACCAGTGAAATGGCATCCTCTCAGTAAGAGTCATTCAGCACTCCCAGAGTGAAAGCAATCAAAAAAAAAAAAAAAAAAAAAGGACAAGTTAAAGTCGAGCTGAAGAAGGAAAGGAAACGAAAAGAAAAAGAAAACGATCCTGTGCTACTGGCTGAGCTCCTCTTCCCGGAGCACCCCCAAGTGCCTCTATTGCCCCAGCACTTGATGGCTGCTTCTCCAACTTTCCGAACAACACGGTGGAGGCTTTAAGTTCCTGCAGATTTCTAAACGGGGCTACGAATGCCTAATCCAACAGGCTACACACATTACAAAGTACAGTGCGAGAAAAACTTCTGCAACCCAGACGCCAACTAAAAGGCATTCCTACCTTTCCGGAAAGACAGGAAAGGAGGCTCTTAAAAGGATAAGGGTAACTGGGAAGGTGAAAATTTACAGGGAGACACGACTACCTTTCCACAATCAGAGAGGCAGGAAGAGAAAGGGTTTAAGAGTAAAAGATCTACCCCCACCACTCATCCTTCCTGCAGCACAGCAGGGTGCAAGGCTCTCCCCTAGAACCAGAGAGGAAAGAGAAGGGATCCCCACCCCAGGCTGGTGGCACCGTCCAGCCTGTCACGGAGACCGGAACTTGAGACGGGGAGCCGGGCGGTGAGGGACTGGGGAAGGCAGGCCGTTCCGTCTGAGGCAGGTTAGAAGACCGTGGTCAATCGGGCAGAGGACGGCANGCTGACTGTGGGAACACTGCTTGTCAGTCAGAAGCACGGGCAGCCGCCCCGGAGTCTCCCGCCCAGCTCCCGGTCCTGGACAGAAGGCAGGGGCGGCGGAAGAAGGCGGACGCTTCGTCCAGCGAGAGCGCGGACGGAGCCGCGGGAGGCCCTACCCTCCGCGGACCCTCACCCTTTACCCAGGCCTACAAACAGCTGGCGAGCCAGCGCCGAGCGTTTAGGTAGCGCGGCGAGGCGGGGAGAGGCTTCCCCTCGTCTCAGCCTATCCCAGGCCTCGCTTCCGGTGACATCACGTCTCCTAGCAACCGCGGGAGAGGAGGCGGGGCCGGAAGTAGGGTAGCCGGAGCCCCAAACCTGGGCCTCAGCAAACTGCTTCTCTCCGCGGAGCCATGCGGATATTGGCACAGATTAAAGGACGTGAACAGTTACAGACATCGCGCATCTATCTGGAACGTCCCAAGCATCCGTGAAACAGTTACCTTCTTATCCTCCCCCAGATATTGAAAACTGAAAGCATATTTGAAAACTGAATTTTTGATTACAGCCTCTGTTTCATACATTTCATTATTCCATCCCCCAAAATACAGGAGGAATTGAACCCAGGGCTTGAAAGGGGCAAATCTAGTGAGGAGCCTAAAGTTTCCTTTTAAGAGAGGTGAAGAAGAGATAAAATTTGAACCAAGACAAAAAGTATAATTCTAATAATGAAATAATATTTACAGGCATAATACTACAAAATAGACAACCAGGTAGAAAGTAATAAACATGACAGACATTCAAAATCTTAAGGGTAAGTGAAGCTTATCGACGTTAGCCCATTTACAATTGGTGCTCCTTTCCCAGTTGACGTCTATTATTAAAGACATTTAAGCTAAAAACCTTCTCTCTTTCCCACCAGTGTCTCACTTCCTATTATTTTTATCCTCTCACTACTATTGCTTTCTTTTGTGTGAAGCTTATTTTCTTCTTAGCTTTCTCACATTTCTCCTCCCTGACTCCCTACTCTTGCTGAGGAAGTAGAAGGGAACAAATAAATCCTTATATAACTCAGGATGCTTCAGCAGTTTTGAGAGTTTGATCTCCTTTTTCTCATTTTGGATCCCACCAGTTGAATTAAGCTCAATAGGATAATAATAAAACTTTCATAGTAAAAAGTGTTGTGTTTGACAGAGGTTAGAAGAAGAGTATCTAGGAGGTAAATCTTACTTAAATCCTTTTATTACTGTAGAGTTTAAAAAATATTTTTAAATAGTTATGAATGCTTAAAAATAATACAATATAATGCTTGAATTAATCCTATTTTAAATTCATTGTGAGGCTTAACTTTCAAAGATACAAGAACAGGGGTATGTTAGTATTCAAGGGCTGCTCAAACCCTCTTCAAAGGCTGCTCAGTATACAACAAACTGGATGTCAGCATGGTCAAGTTCTGGTGAGAACCCTCTTCCAGGTTTCAGAGGACTTCTTTCTTACACCTTCACATGCTGGCAGTGTTGGGGAGGGGGACAGAGATCTAGTGTTTACTCTTATGCAGAAAGCAANACAACAAACTGGATGTCAGCATGGTCAAGTTCTGGTGAGAACCCTCTTCCAGGTTTCAGAGGACTTCTTTCTTACACCTTCACATGCTGGCAGTGTTGGGGAGGGGGACAGAGATCTAGTGTTTACTCTTATGCAGAAAGCAAAGAACTAAAGAGCCTCTTGATGAAAGTGAAAGAAGAGAGTGAAAAAGTTGGCTTAAACCTCAACATTCAAAAAACGAAGATCATGGCATGCAGTCCCATCACTTCATGACAAACAGATGGGGAAACAATGGAAACAGTGAGAGATTTATTTTCTTGGGCTCCAAAATCACTGCAGATGGTGACTGCACCCATGAAATTAAAATCGCTTGCTCCTTGAAAGAAAAGCTATGACCAACCTAGAGAGCCTATTAAAAAGCAGAAACATTGCTTTGCCAACAAAGGTCTGTCTAGTCAAAGCTATGGTTTTTCCAGTAGTCACATGTGAGAGTTGGAACTATAAAGAAAACTGAGCACTGAAGAATTGATGCTTTTGGACTGTGGTGTTGGAGAAGACTCTTGAGAGTCCCTTGGACTGCAAGGAGATCCAACTAGTCCAACCTAAAGGAGATCAGTCCTGAATATTCATTGGAAGGACTGATCCTGAAGCTGAAATTCCAATACTTTGGCCACCTGATGCAAAGAACCGACTCATCGGAAAAGACCCTGATTCTGGGAAAGACTGAAGGCAGGAGGAGAAGGGGATGACAGAGGATGAGATGGTTGGACGGCATCACTGACTCGATGGACATGAGTTTGAGGAAGCTTCAGGAGTTGGTGATGGTCAGGGAAGTCTGGCGTGCTGCAGTCCATGGGGTCACAAAGAGTCGGACATGACTGAGTGACTGAACTGAACTGAACCCCACAACTTGGGTTCCACCATAATGACCTCAGCTAAACCTAATTACTTCCCAAAGATTGCATCTCAAATACCATCACATAGGGAATTAGGACATCAACATAGGAATTTGGGTAGGACACAAACATTCAGTCCACAGCAAGGGATATCACCTTTTCTGTTTCTCCCCAGTACTGAGCACAATATATAACACATGCTAGCATTCAATTAGGAGAAGGCAATGGCACCCCACTCTAGTACTCTTGCCTGGAAAATCCCATGGATGGTGGAGCCTGGTAGGCTGCAGCCTGTGGGGTCGCAAAGAGTCAGACGCGACTAAGCGACTTCACTTTCACTTTTCGCTTTCATGCCTTGGATAAGGAAATGGCAACCCACTTCAGTGTTCTTGCCTAAAGAATCCCAGGGATGGGGGAGCCTGGTGGGCTGCCATCTATGGGGTCGCACAGAGTCGGACATGACTGGAGTGACTTGGCAGCAGCAGCATTCAATTAGTTGAATTGAATCCTCTGAATGCCTCCCCACCTTCATTTCTCCCCCTACAGTTTTTTAGTTTGATTTTTGATAGATCAGTTTTCTTAAAGTGAAAGGAAACTTTACTAAGTCTCTAAAGTTATCTTACTGTTTATTCAATGAGTAAAACGAAAAAATAAAATGAGAGCAATAATCTTAGCACTTTTACGTAATATCCCAACATTCATCTTTTCTCCTAATTTGACCATTAAATTAAGTGCAATATAACATTTGAAACTGGTGCCATATTGCCACTGATATTTTAGCAATCTGATATTTCCCTCCTGAGCTCTATTCTTATGCTGTCCAAGAACCCCAAGGACTTCCTCCATCTAAAGGGAATGGTTCTCTTTCCAAGGCCAAGCTGAAGTAGAACTGGAGTCTGTTCAGTACAACACTGTTACTGTTTCTCACTGCCATGACATTTTGCCCTTCCAGAAGCTTCCGGCTTCTTCCTACTCAGTTCCAAGAGCACTGGTCCATTCTGAAATGATGTGGTTCTGGTCTAGGTCTCTGCAAAGACCACAGTGATATTTACATTTAGACTTCTAGTTTGGCATATTCACATGTTCTGTCTTGTCCTCTAGAGCAGCAATTCCCAAACTTTTTGGCACCAGGGACCAGTTTTGTGGAAGACAGTTTTTCCACTGACAGGGGCTGGGAGGGGGGAAGGGGGCGGTGGCAATGGTTTCAGTTTCACCCACCTACCTCCTGTTGTGCGGCCTTATTCCTGTGGCTTGGGCACCCCTGCCCTAAAGGACAATGCAACTGAATGAATCATTTGCTGATGCCAGAACTAAGCGAACTCCCAACGGACAGCNCATCCTCAAGCAGCAGGGTTATAGAAGCCTACAAGCTGGACCACCCTCGCCTCTGAAACTCACACATCAGAAGGTCGGGAACTAGGTGAAAACGTGGAGAGGGGTTTGAGCGTACAGTCCAGTCTTGTGAGCGTGACGTCCATGAGTGCAGAGATGGTGTCTGCAGTCTTCCGTCACTGCAGTTGCCTCCATTGACTCACTTAGCTGTAAACACAACCTTCTGTATTTGGGGCCCTGGCATGTGCAATGCGGATAGTTCCCCGACCAGGGATGGAACCCTTGCCCCACATTGTGGGGGTGTGGAGTCTTCACCACTGGACCACCAGAACCGTCCTAAACACCCCCTTCTAGTCATCCTTTGCAGCTCTAACGACTCCAGTGATTAAGCGGCTTCAGGACCAACTCAAGCGAAGACAGACGTATCCAGTCTCGGGTCCCCGAAAAGGCTCAACCTGGAGAAACCTGTTCTCTTCGATACCAGAGGCAAGCCTGCAGCTGAGAGGGGAGAGTGTGGGGTCAAGGTGAGGATGACATCTCGTGTGTGTCCAGTTGCCCAGATGCTTGGTCAAAGACAAGTGAAGGTGTGGCCGTGAAGGNACCTGATAAGGGACTTACATCTAGAAAATGCAAAGAATTCTTTCTACTCAATATTTTTTTAAATGGGCAATGGATTTCTCCAAAGAAGATATACAAAAAGCGAGTAAGTACACAAAAGATGCACAACATCATTAGCCATCGGGAAAATGTAAATCAAAACTACAAAGAGATACGACTTTATAGCCATGATGATGGCAATAATTAAAGAGAGAGACAAAAAAGAAGTTAGTGAAGACATACAAATTGGAACCCTCATATATTGCTGGTGGAAATGCAAAATGATGCAGCCCCTTGGGGAAACAGTTTGGCAGTTTCTCAGAAACTAAATACAGTTATTATATGACCCAGCAATTCCACTCCTAGGTATATACACACAAAAAATAAAAGCATAAAACTTGTATACAAATGATCATAGCAGCATTATTCATACCAAAGTTGCAAACAAACTTAAATGCCCATTCAACTGATGAATGAATAAACAAATGTGGTACATCCATACAATGGAATATTATTTGGCAACTAAACAAAGGAAATACTGATACACGCTGTAACATGGACGAGCCTTGAAAATATTATGCCAAGTGAAAGACACCAAACATAGAAGACCATGTAAGATTCCATTTATATGAAATATTCAGAATAGGCAAACTTTCAAGCTTCCCTTGTAGCTCAGTCGGTAAAAAATCTGCCAGCAATGCAGGAGACTCAGGTTCGNTTATGCCAAGTGAAAGACACCAAACATAGAAGACCATGTAAGATTCCATTTATATGAAATATTCAGAATAGGCAAACTTTCAAGCTTCCCTTGTAGCTCAGTCGGTAAAAAATCTGCCAGCAATGCAGGAGACTCAGGTTCGATTCCTGGGTCAGGGAAGATCCCCTGGAGAAGGAAATGGCAACCCACTCCAGTATTCTTGCCTGGGAAACCCCATGGACAGAGGAGCCTGGCAGGCTACAGTCCATGGATTGGCAAAGAGTCAGACACAATTTAGCGACTAAACCACTACCACGAAGGCAGAATGTAGGTTATTGGTTACTAACAACTAGAAGTGGAGAAGCTTGGGAATTGTCTACTAATGAAAATGAAATTTTTTAGGGGGTATGTAAATATCCTAAAATTAGATTGTGGTGGTGGTTGCATATCCTTGAGAATATACTTTAAAACTTTGACTTGTATACTTTAAATGGATAAATTGTGTGGTTTGCCAATTATATCTCAATAAGGCTGTTTTAAAAAGAGAAAGAAAGATACAATAAACTTAGCAAACCCCAAGTAGGATAAATGCAAAGCAAATAAACAAAAAAAATCATGCCTAAGTATATCATAGTGAAACTATAGAAAAGTTGTGGGATGTACTGAAGGCAATAACTTCAAAGACCTTTTTTAGCCTTAAATGTCTTAAAGAAGGAAGGCAGAAAATTAGTGAGCCAAATGTTCAACATACATAACCAAAGAGTAAACATACAAAGTTTGAATAAGGACACCTAATTATTTTTAACATGACACTTTTTGCAAGTCAGCTGGACTTATATCAACCCTTATGTGAAGATTTTTCAAAAAATTTTATCAGTTTGTAGGTTCTGGTATTTTCAAGGTTCAAGGTGTGATCATGATAGTGTGTGGCCAAGAAGCTTTGGGAGAATATATTGAATACCACTGGTAATGAATGGCAACCCAGTCCAGTATTCTTGCCTGCAGAATCCCATGGACAGAGGAGCCTGGCAGGCTACAGTCCATGGGATGGCAGAGTCAGACATGACTGAGTGACTAACACACACATGGGAATGGGGAAGCAGGGAGCACCTAGAATGTTGGATGGTTATCCACACAGAGGGTGATAGAAGAAGTTTTGATCTTATGATACATGAACTTGAACATCAAAATGACCACGCCTTACCAAGTGGCAACAGGAAACATCATTGGTAATTTCATAGACCAGTGGGGCTTAAAGAGGTGGTCTATCCCTCACTTTTGGGTAAGATCCTATTTAACTGCATCAAACAAACTTGAATATAATACTTATAACAGCAAAAATACAAATCTCACTTAAAATCACCGTTTCTAAATCCTGTGATTTTGAAATGCCTGGCTCTCATTAAATCTTGAAATTTTCTCTTTTGCTCGCCTATTGGCTATTTCTCAAATACATGGACTTAAAGTTTTAAGATATCGTTGTTCTCTAATGGAACATTATCTTCACTCAATAATTTATTTACCCAAACAGCATTCACAGTCTTACACTGAGTTGACAAAGGTTAGAAGAATAGTATTTTGGGGAAGAACCTCCTTGAAAATAATCCCTTTTTATTACAGTACTGAATTTTAATCTTTTGAAGGTCCTCATAAATAAATACAGATGTTTCTTCATGTTATAAATAATAAACATATTTCTATTATATTGACACTATGGATTTTACTTTTCTGGATAATGTACTGTTTACCCAAATAATCTCATTGTGCATATGAATACAGATTTCAGAGCCAAAATTGATTCAACTTGGATTCTGACTCTACTACTTACAAACCAGGTGACCTCTGTGTTTCAGTTTCCTCCTCTGAAAAATTAGGATAATAGTACTACCAAAACCAGGGTTCCCTGGTGGCTCAGTGACACAAGTTCAATCCTTGATCCAGGAAGATTCCACATGCCTTGGAGCAACTAAGGCTGTGTGTCACAACCACTGAATCTGCACTTTAGAGCCTGGGAGCTGCAACTGCTGAGCCCCTAGGGCCCATGTTCTGCAACAAAAGACGTCACTGCAATGAAAAGCCAGTGCACTGCAGCTAGAGAAAAGCCCCCACAGCAATGAAGACCCAGCATAGTCAAAAACAAATAAATCAACTAAAAAACAAATAATACTACCATAACCATAAAATACTACCAAAATTGTTGTAAGAGTTAAGGGGGATAATTAGAGCCTGGTATATAGTAATTGCTGGGTTTACCTGGATTCCCAAACAATCCACTTGGAATGCGGGAGCTGCAGGAGACACAGGTTCGATCCCTGGGTCAGGATGATCCCTTGGAGAAGGACATGGCAACACATTCCGGTATTCTTGCCTGGAGAATCTCGTGGACAGAGAAGCCTGGTGGGCTATAGTCCATAGTGTCCCAAAGAACTGGACACAACCGAGCATGCATGCATTTAAAAATTACCATTATGATTATGGAAAGTCTCTGGGCTTCCCTTGTGGCCCAGCTGGTAAAGAATCTGCCTGCAATGCGGGAGACCTGGGTTTGATCCCTGGGTTGGGAAGATTCCCTGGAGAAGGGAAAGGCTACCCACTCCAGTATTTTGGCCTGGAGAATTCCATGGACTGTATAGTCCATGGGGTCACAAAGAGTGGGACATGACTGAGTGATTTTCACTTTCACTTCCACCTACCTTGTATTAAGGGCTCCATAAATAAAGCTTATCTATCCTTAAATGTTTAAATTTTGTCTGCTGCTAAGTCATGTCTGTCATGTCCGACTCTGTGCGGCCCCATAGACGGTAGCCCACCAGGCTTCCCTGTCCCTGGGATTCTCCAGGCAAGAACACTGGAGCAGGTTGCCATTTCCTTCTCCAATTCAAGACAGTGAAAAGTGAAAGTGAAGTCGTTTTCAGTCATGTCCAACCCTTAGCGACCGCATGGACTGCAGCCCACCAAGCTCCTCGGTCCATGAGATTTTCCAGGCAAGAGTACTGGAGTGAGGTGCCATTGCTTTCTCCAAAATTTTGTCTTTAGTCATTTGTTATTAAACTTAGGCTGCGAAGGCCCACTTCACCGGAAGTGTATGCAATCACTTATCTGCCCCAGCTGGTGAGTAACAAGACCACCTTTACAAAATAATGACTAGTCCTCAGTCATTAAGCCAGTTTCCTTTTTCTGTTTCAACTCCATAAAACATAATTTGTGATTTTCCTACTAAATTCGGCTTAAGGACATACAATAGATACCTAATTAGAAGCATGTGACCCAAATGCACAAAAGGAAGGGAAAACATTCACATTCACTGATGAAGTCATTTAAGACTCACTGATGATTGTCTTTCCCTGAAACAGCTCTGTCTTTTCAGATAATGATGCTTTTTCCTTTACATAGACTTGAATGTGCCTCAGTAGACTGTATGTAAAAATTTCTTTCTTCTAACATCTGACAAAATTCCAAGATTATCGTTCATTTTTCAAAGGTGTCCATCAACTCACATGAATCACTTTTTAAATTTGAAAATGAGTTTATCTCCTTTTTCCTCTAACCAACCAAGAAGGATATTCTCTCTTACTGACACCTCAGTTCAGCCCCAGCACAGCAATTGTTGTATTTTCCTCATATACAAAAGCACCAATTAGTCTGCAAAAGAAAATTTTAACAGGCCTCTTCATCATCTATTCTTCTAGGCTGAACAGCCCGGCTTTGGCATTCTGCCGTTGAGCCCTAATATTGTTTGTGATGCCAAACTGAAACATAATGGAAACAGTACCAAGTTGCTGATCACCTCGGTCAACATGCCACACAGTGGAGGCATTAGAGTATACTTAGAAATTCCAAGCCTTATAAATGCTTACTATTAAATTTATTAAAAGGAGGTGGTGTTTTAAAATAATACTGAATTAGCAATCAACAAGGAAGCAAAAAGAGACAGATTAAGGGAAGCTTAGTTCCAAATGGTAAGATAGGACCAATTAAAAAACACTTTTTTTAAACCATACCTTTGGCCTAGCTTCATCTTTCTCCACTTCAATATGTAATCTTCTCCTATTTTTTGTAAACCACAGAAGGATTTTTAGTGCCAAGGCTCTATAATGAGTCTTTTAACTTAAAAAAAAAAAAAATTAAATACTAAGAATTTCACCACCAGGGGGCAAAGAACATGCTTACAGGCAAAGATTATTTTTGACATTCGAAAGGAGTTACCTTGCATGAACACAGTTTTTGTTGTCAAATTTTCAACAACTGCAAATTTAGAGATATACATACTAATCTAAACATTTAAGGTTAAGGAAGAATCATGTTTATGAAAGAAAAAATTATACATTACCATTAACCAAGTGCCCTTTCATGTACTATCATTTTTAGACACTAAAAAAAATTTCCACCTCCCTTTTCTCTTTCATGTGTTTGCATAAGTGTTCATGCTAAGTTGCTTCAGTCATGTCTGTCTCTTTGCAGCGCCATAGACTAGCACCACCTGGGAAGCCCTTGCGCAAGAGGAGGAAAAGAAAAATTTGAACTTTTGAAATACTGATTTAGCCTTTGTCTGTGTTCCCCTGATGACAGTACACACACACATTTGCCTGGTGGCTCAGAAGTAAAGAATCCACATGCAATACAGGAGCTGCAGGAGACAAGTGTTCAATCCCTGGGTGGGGAAGATCCCCTAAAGGAGGGCATGACAACCCATTCCAGCGTTCTCGCCTGGAGAATCCCCTGGATAAAGGAGCCTGGTGGGCTACACTCCATGGGATCACAAAGAGTTGGACACAACTGAAGCGACTTAGCAGCAGCAGCAGCAGCATGCTGGCCTTTCTTTCAATGGCTTTGGCTTACGGTATTTTTTGACAAATGGTTTCCTAAGCATGTATTTTGGCTCTACTTTTTTGTTAACTCAATGTGATTAACTGATAAACTCAGGTCTTAACCTCCTTCTAAAATCAGGTTTGGGGATTTCCCTGGCAGTAAAGTGGTTAAGACTCTGTGCTTCCAGTGCAAGGGATGCAGGTTCAATTCCTGGTCAGGGAACTAAGATCCCACATGCCACACAGCAAGGCCAAAAAATAAATAAAAATAATTTAAATAAAATAATAAAATCAGGTTCATTGACTTGATTGATGCTTTGCCATTTGTTAATTTTATAATGTTAAAATTATATAAATAACTGATAAGGACATCAATTCATTAATTATCTCCTTTGAGACCTTGATATCCCTGAATTTGCTGGAAGAGTACCAGACTCACAAATAACCTATAGACAATAAACAGAAGTATCGGTATAGTAAACTATTGGTAAGAGATAAAAATTTTGGTCTAACACGTGCAAGTCCTATATTCTGAAATTTCAGCGTATTTGATTATTTCTCACTTGTACATTGATAAAAGTCCTGGTAACAGAAGTGAAACTGAGAGTTTTAAAATCGAGGTATCTGTGGTGTAGGCAAACCACCACATTTTATTCCAGTTGGCTTATTTCCTGTCTCCTCTTCCTGCTTCTAAGTACCTGCTGAGACCACATTTCCCTGAATCGATTGGTGGTAACAATGCCATTATTTCAAATCAGGCCCGAGGTATAATGATCCCCACAGTGATCTGGTAAGATCTGCTACTGTTTTTTCCTTCCACTGCTCCCTGGAGCCGGGTCACCATCTCCACTTGTCAGCCTCCCGGCACCAGGGCTGTCTCCAGGGGATGCAGAATTAGACCAGATACCACCATATGTTCACCTACAGAATATTTTTGTCCAGACAAAATCATATTAAAATAAATACTGACCACAAACTTAAGGAGAAAAAGAAATTGCAAAAGGTCAGCACTCAGGGTTTATTTAGAGGCACACACTAAAGGAACATCCTATGACCACCCCTTTCATATTAGTGATAAAGGGAAATGTAGAGATAAAGCAATATATTTTCTGTTGTCAATTTGCTTTTATTTGTTTTAATGTAAATTGATGGACTCCTTCTTTCTCGTGTGTCTTCAAGCTGTGGCCCAGCCACTGACCGCTCTTGAAGGCTCGACTTTTCACTCTGATGTATGACAGCCTGTGTTAGGAAGCTTGATGCATCTTGTCAAGTCCCTGTGTATAAACTAACCTCTCAGCTTCAACCAGCCTCCCACAGATGCGCCCTGAAGGCACCTTGACTTGGGCCAAATTTTCTCATCTCCTTTTGTAATGGCAAACTATTGTCAGTAGGGCTGCCTGCAATTTTCTAAAAACCTTTCAACCACATAGAATCTTTATGTAAGGTAAAGGCAATATTTAACAATGACTGAGAAAGAAGCTCATACTACAGAGAAAGTAGGGAAATGGGCGTTTGGAAATACTCCCATCATTATACAAATATGATATTTTTTCTTTTTCCCAAAATGCTATGTGTCACTAATAAAAGTACTCCTATCTGGATGCTTGAGAACTGGTTTTAAATCTTCCAAATGTAGATTTTCAGTGGATTTAAAAATCCACTTGTTAAAAATATAAAAACCCTTTCATTTTCAGTTCATTTCCAAGAACAATTATTTGACATCGGGAAGGATTGAGATTTACTAAGCTAAATTTTTAGCTAAAACCTTTGCACAATTGCTTAATGGAAATGCAAAAAGAGCCTATGACTTATAGCAGATCCAACCACACACTTTTTGCATCTGGATCTATCTCTCTTGGCTCAGTCGGTAAATGAATCTACTTATAATGCAGGAGACTGGGTTAGATCCCTGGGTCAGGAATATATCCTAAAGAAGGGAATGGCAACCCACTCCAGTATTCTTGCCTGGAGAATTCAATGGACAGAGGAGCCTAGTGCGCTACAGTCCATGGGGTCACAAAGAGTCAGACATGACTGAGTGACTAACACTTTGTGAAGAATCTTTCTCACTTATGACATCCATTCAGACTAAACATTCATACAAATTGAAATTAAAATCTACCCTTTAATTTATCACATAATGTTCAGCCACATTTTGAAACCTACACATCATTTTTAACAGTATTTCTCTCAATAAAGATAGGTGGTGACAATATTCTTCATTTTTTCAGAGAAAATCTTGGTTTAATCAATACTTTGGTTTTAAGGCTAATTTTTAAAAGTATTTTATCCATTGTTTAATTTTCTTTCAAAGTATTTAACTTTTCCTCATTGTTAAAACACTACCTTTATTTGAATGATGATATTGTATGTTTATTTATTTTTTGATTGGAAAATCCCATGACTTCCCATCACACTTAGAATAAATTCTCATTTTTTTTAAAGTCCTCCATAATCTGGCTTCTGTCTAACTGCAGCCTCACCTTATGCCATCCTCTCTCTCATCACACTGATCTTCCTTCAGAGCATACCAGGCTCATCCTGTTTTAGGACCTTCACCCTCCCTTTGCTCCAGAACACTTCTAGATCTTTGTATGGCTGCGACTGCCTCAGGTAGGCTTATCTTGATCCCCTAACCTAAAAGGGCACCCTACTGCTCTCTTTTACATCACCCCCCACCCCCCGCGCCCCCACATTCAACCCTCTGCCTAGCATTTACCAATCTCAGTTATCTATCTTAATTGTTTTAAAGATCTTTTTTTTGTGGACCATTTTTTAAAGTCTTTATCAAATTTATTACAGTATTGCTTATGTTTGATGTTTTGGGTTTTTGGCCCCAAGGCATGTGAGAATTTACTTCCCCAAGCAGGGATCAAACCTGCACCCCATGCACTTGAAGGTGAAGTCTTAACCACTGGACCTCCAGGGAAATCCCTTAGTTATTTATCTTCCTTGTTCATTCATTATTTGTTTCTTTTGTGTGACTTCAGTCACTAGAATGCAGGCTTTATGAGAGCCTGATTTTGTCTGTCTAGCTCATTCCTCCAAATAGTGCCTAGCCCATATTAAGTTTTCAATAAATATAGTTGAATTGAAAAAGAAAACTCCTTTCCTTCTTCGAGGGTCATAACCTACTGTATTATGGATCGGATTCCTAAAATAAAACAATCAAGTAAACTGGAGAAATGTCTAAGTTCAAACTATAGGAGAATAGCCAGCTCTTGAGGCAAGCTACGACATGCATGACAAGCTTTATGTTTCACCTTGTAGAACCTAACAGTTCATGCGGGAGGATGTGAGGAACTGACCTACACTGGTTGCAATTATTTGGTTGGGTCACAAGTCTAAAGCAACACTGACTCACCAGGGGTATTCTTAGTCACTCACTGTAGGTATTCTTAGTCGTTTTGATCAGTATATAATAAATGAGTAATGACTTTTAAAAACAAATTAGACTCTAACATGGCACCAAAATGAAGACTAGGTCCAAAAGTTCTTCAATGTTACAGAAATTCTCACTGACATCTTGAATAAATACAGCTGACAGGTACAATTTACATTTATGTTCACCTAAGTAGTAATAGGACAGTTCAGTTCAGTTACTCAGTCGTGTCTGACTTTGCAACTCCATGGACTGCAGCACTCCAGGTTTCCCTGTCCACTACCAACTCCTGGAGCTTGCTCAAACTCATGTCCATCGAGTCAATGATGTCATTCAACCATCTCATCCTCTGTTGTCCCCTTTTCCTCTTGCCTCAATTTTTCCCAGCATCATGGTCTTTTCCAATGAGTCGGCTCTTTGCATCAGGTGGACAAAGTATTGGAGCTTCAGCTTCACCATCAGTCCTTTTGATGAATATTCAGAACTGATTTCCTTTAGGATGGACTGGTATCTCTTTGCAGTCCAAGGGACTCTCAAGAGTCTTCTCCAACACCGCAGTTCGAAAGCATCAGTTCTTCGGTGCTCAGCTTTCTTTATGGTCAAACTATCATATCAATACGTGACTACTGGAAAACCAATAGCTTTGAATAGATGGACCTTTGTTGGTAAAACAATGTCTCTGCTTTTTAATATGCTTTCTAGGTTGGTCATAATTTTTCTTCCAAGGTGCAAGTGTCTTTTAATTTCCTGGCTGCAGTCACCATCTGCAGTGATTTTGGAGCCCAAGAAAACAAAGTCTGTCACTGTTTCCATTGTTTCCCCATCTATTTGCCATGAAGTGATGGGACTGGATGCCATGATCTTCGTTTTTTGAATATTGAGCTTTACGCCAGCTTTTTCACTCTCTCTTTCACTTTCATCAAGAGGCTCTTTAGTTCCTCTTTGTTCTCTGCCATAAGGGTGGTGTCATCTACATATCTGAGGTTATTGATATTTCTCCAGGCAATCTTGATTCCAGCTTGTGCTTCATCCAGCCCAGCATTTCACATTGATGTACTCTGCATATAAGTTAAATGAACAGATGACAATATACAACCTTGACACACTCCTTTCCCAATTTGGAACCAGTCCATTGTTCATGCCACTGATAATTCTAATTTTCCTGCAGATTTGTCCTGTAAGTTCTAAGTTACGTGTAGAGCAACAGTATTTCCAAGAAGGCTTAGATATG
>SJYV01035591.1:0-15343 GCA_006410875.1 Neotragus pygmaeus
TTCTTCTAAGGGATTCCTGCCCACAGTAGTATATATAATGGTCATCTGAGTTAAATTCACCCATTCCAGCACATGTGTACACACACACACTCACACACATAGACTTTGCTCTTCCTCATAGAGAAACTGTCCCCCACATCAGTGGCCTCACCAGTCTCTACACTTGGAGAGGGAGCAGAAAAGCCCCACCTTACGAATCTTAATAGGGGTTCAAAGGATCCTATTGAGAGGTGCCAATCAAGGGAAGGAGTAGAACTGATTTGAAAGTTGGATCTCAGGATCACTATCCTCGGTCATATCAATTCTGATATAACAGCACTGAAGGTTAGAACAAAAGTGCACAGTCTTTCTTCCCAAAGTGCCCTGTGCACTCTGTCCCCAGAACATCTGGTCCCGCTGAGCCACTTCAAGCTCCCTCAAAAGCGCCTCGATAACTTCATGCGTTTGCACAAGGTGTTGCAAAGGTCTGGGAAAACTTTTCCCATCTTCAAACCTCTCTCCTCCCTAAGTCTCCTCTGGCTCACTCCTAACTCATTGTGTGGGACCCAGAGGAAACGTCTCATCTTCTAGGAAGCCTTTACTGACTTCACAAGTGACAGCTGGGTCAGTCCCTCCCTTTTTGCTGCCCAGCAGGGCTCAATACTCCTCTCATTGAAAAGGTTAAGAAAGTGGCCAAGAGTATTACAAAAGCTGAACATTTTGGGGTAAATACATTAATTCCCCTTAGCACTAATGAAGACAGCTCAGCCTTGGAAATGGAGTCTATGAGGTTTAGGACATGGAAATTCTAAAACCATACACCAATTAAAGATCCATTCAGATCAACTAAAAATAGAGGAAGAGGCTGTTTTCTATTTGATCATCACTGAGGAACATAGGAGATAGATACTGAGTCCAGTGGGGAAATCTTGGGTCCTTCTATGGACAACAGTAGGGCTTCCTTCAGTAGCTCAAGTGGTAAAGAAACCACCCGCAGTGCAGGAGCTGCACAAGACTTGGGCTCAATCCCTGGGTCAGAAAGATCCCCTAGAGGAGGAAATAGTAACCCACTCCAGTACCCTTGCCTGGAGAATCCCTTGGAGAGAAGAGTCTGACGGGCTACAGTCCATAGCGTCACAGAAAGTTGGACACGACAGAAGTGACTCAGTAGGCACACATGGACAGGAGTAAGGAACCAGCCAGTCCTGTCTGATGGCCATTTTTGCAAGAATTCTCTTCTCACCTCAAACCTCAGCCAAACATGTTCTGGCCACAAGACCTGGGACTTTATCTACTTTCTTGCATGCCTCTTCCAAGGTATAAATGTGATAAGGTGCATGAAGATATAGCAGGTACTCAAACAAACAATGGTAGAGGTTTTAAGTTTCTGCTATCATTTCTGAATTTAACCATCCTGCTGCATTAATTGTAAGTGTCATTCCCATCTAAGCAGGAGGACATACCCTTAGTAAACAATGGTCTTAATTTCTCTACTGTAGGCACTTCCAGCAGAAGGGGAACCCACCAGAGGAGCTGCGCAGCTGAAACTAAGGGAACACTCAATGCTCCATCTTCAGCATCTGATACATCAGGATCCCCGAGATTGGGCCTGGACCAGTATTATTTCAAATCTTTCTATGTGATGAGATTCAGAATCTCTGACCAATTCTTCTGCAGGGGAATAAGTTGATGCAACAAGCAAATAACAAATGATCCCATTCTCATGCTTAAAATCTTCCCATGGCTACACTCACAGATATAGCCGACAAACTAGTGGCTATCTGTGGGGAGAAGGAAGGGGGAAGGGAAACAGGGGTAGGTGATTAAGAGGTACAAACTATTAGGTATAAAATAAGTTACAAAGATATATTGTACAACACAGGAAATATAGTCACAATCTTATAATAACTATAAGTGGAGTATAAGTGGAGTATCTAGAGAATCACTATATTGCAGACCTGTAATTTACATAATATTGTACATCAACTACGTATTGAATGAACTTTGTTTGAATTTTAAAAAATCATATTTTTTTTAATCAGCTGTGTATCTCCATCCACATTAGAATGTAAGTTCCTTGAGAATTGAGGCCCTGCCTATACTGTAAATAGTTACAGCCTAATGCATATAGAACACTGCCTGGCAAAGGTAAGTACTCAACAAATATTGGGTGAATGAAATGAATGTGGGCTTTCCCAGTGGCTCAGTGATAAAGAATCTGCCTACAGTGCAGAAGACACAGGTTCAATTCCTCTGTTGGTAAGATCCCCTGGAGGAGGGCATGGCAACCGACTCCAGTATTCTTGCTTGGAGAATACAATGGCTTGAGGAGCCCGGTGGGCTACAGTCCATGGGTTAACAGAGTCGGACACGACTGAAGCACCTGAGCACGCACTGAATGCGCTGGCCTCCTAAAATGCACAGTCAAGTTAATCATCAAGTTCTTCCTGTTGATACATTGCAAATTCCAGGAAAATTTCCCTCCTGAAATCCACTGGGGTATTTTAATAAGGGATTGGAAATCCTAATTACTCAGTTCACGCAATGCTTAGTGACTCTGCTTTCAACTTATTCGATTGGTAACCTTTTTTTCTCTTCACCCTGCTGATTTAATAACCTTACTTTCTGAGAATTTAGAATATAAAGGGGGAAAAAAGTACTTTGATAACTCTTTTGAGCCAAAACAGCTTGACTTAATCCTATGTATCCACATTTCTCATGGTTGTATTTATAGCACAAGGTGATGAATTCCCTGCTTCTAGAGCTTGAAATTAATAATTATACGCTGTGGGCCTCCGATCATCTCCAAGACATATTACATATGCATATTGCATAATGCAAATTCAGCAAATTGCTGAAGCACAGCAATATGTGAAGCTGCGGTTTCAACATGTTACTAGCAGAGCCCTGTATTTAAATGAAATGTAAGATGCTCTGTAAACAAAGCAGTCAGTGGGCAAAATCCCAAGCTACCTTGGTTACTGCCTGCAAACACAAAATCAGCAAGTTTGATTGTGTGGGACTCTGCCAGTCGTTCCACACCAAGTGAGCAGGTGTGATGCTGCTGGACCCTTGCTGTGTGGGTCGCAGCCCACACTTCCTTTAAGAACGTGAGCTGAATGTAGCTCCTTCATTTAAAGGTATAGACACGCACTGTCCATAGAACATGTTCAGTAAGCGGACGACAGTGTTGCTCGACTAAAGGGACAACAGTCCCTCTGGGGATATAACTGGCTGTGCAGCACTCTCTAATGAGAGTCACTTCCAGAGCCGTGCCTTCTGAAGGGGTTTGCACAAGGTGCCTTTAAAAATCTCACCCTCATTACAATGGGATTCCACCATACAACAGACAAAGCAGAGTTGCTCTGATTAAGTGACCTGGGAGAAATTCCAAGAGCCCCCCCTTCCCTCAAGCAGCTCCCCCTGACTCTCTTTTTACCCCTCTAGAGACCAAGCCCATGGTCATCTCTCAAAGGCATGTAAGGAATGGTGCCTGGCCTGTGAGGCTGCCCAACACTGATGACTCAACAGGCCTGACCTGTGGTGAGAGCTTGATAAAGGTGTGCCAACCTGTTGAGGCGGGGCTGAGGGTAGATTTTGCAGGATATGTTGAGATAAAAAGAACAGGCATTTTCGATAGATACACATATAGCTGATTCACTTTGTTGTACAGCAGAAACTAACACAACATTGTAAAGCAATTACACTCCAATAAAAAGTTAAAAATAAATAAAATAAAAGAACAGGCATTTCCGTTGTAGGAATAATGGAAAAGTACAGAAACAGGGAGAAGAATCGGATATATAAGAGAAGATGAGTTTGCAGGGGAGAAAGAGTGGCACAGAGCAGCAATGGTGGATAAGATCTGAGTGGCAGGTGGCACTAAGCACGGTTCCCCTTGATTTCAGGCTTTGTTGCGAGAGTTATGAGAGTCATGGATGGTGTCAGGCAAGATGATGCTTCTGGGAGATCCTCTTCTTCTAGAGTGCTCCTTGCCCTGGCAACTTACTGATGTTTTCCCTTTTTAACAGCATTTTATTTATCTCTGGCTCAAGGGGAGCAGAGACAAATGAGGACATGAAAAAGAACGGTTATTTTAGTGAATATTTATTGAGTATCTGCTATATGCTGAATATTAATGGAAGTACTAGAGACACCATAGTGAGCAGGTGGATAACATCTGTGGTCTTATGGAGATAATATTCTAGTGGGGGGAGCTGGTAACAAAGTAACCTCTACTAGGAAAACTAAAATATGGTGATGGAATCAGGAGCAACTGGGTGGGCAGAAAGGAACCAACTAGCCGCGATCAAAGAAGAGACAACTCCAGGCACAGGAATAACTAGTGCAAAGGCTTTAAGTGTGAGGAACCTGAAGTGTTTCAAGGAACCAACAGAAAGACGAGTAATAGGTGGGGCATGGGCAGGGGGCAATACAGTGGGAGAAAAGGTCAAAGAGGAAGAGAGGGACCAAGTCACATGGTGCTCAGTATAAGGAGAAAGAGTTGGGCTTTGATCTATAAGCAACTGGAATCCATTATAAGTAAGCAACATAGTGACACAATCTGAGTTATATTTTCAAAGAGCAATCTGTTTAAAATTTAGAGACTAGGTCATCGAGATGCAAGAGTAGAAAAAAGAAAGACAATCAATTAGGAAATTGTCTGAATGATGCAAGACAAGAGAAAATGGGGCCATAGTCTATACATGTAGATTCAAGAGGAGTGGTGGATTCTTTTGGATCACATTTTTCAAACAGGTTTCATATGACTGAACACTAGATTGGATGTAGGGGCTGAGGAAGAGAGAAGTCAAGGTTTAGCACCTAGCTTTCAGGGCTTTAATATCCGGGTGGCTGTTACTGCCTTTTACTAAAGTCAACAGACAGAGGGATGGTCTTGGCTATGGAGAGAGTCAGGGTTATACTTCTACTGTGTAAGTTTGAGGAAGTTTACTGACCAGCCAGGTGGAGTCGGCAGACAGGCAATGGGCAATATGAATCTACCGTCCCAGAGAGAAATCAACCTGTCTGTGTGTCTGAGAACCATCAGCAGAACCTGAAAGCAGCAGAACCATCAGATCTTTTTTAAGCCATGAGGCTTAAAGAGGTCACCTGGAGAGACGTGTATTGCTATAGATGGAGAAGGAAGCCCAAGACCACTCTGAGACACACTAAGAGTCAGAGGTCAGGTGAAAGAGAAGGTAAAGGAAACTCAGAGGTGTCAGCCAGTCAGGTAGGGGAAAATCCAGGAGAGTGAGAGGTCACAGAAGCCAAGAAGGGATACAGATCACACAAGGGAAGACCCAAGAAATGACCATGGATCGCACAGCATGAAGATCATCAACACACTTGAAAAGTAATGACTCCCTGTGGTGAGGGGACTCTGTTTCAGTTACACGCCACTATGTAACAAATCGTCAAGTACTTAGAATGTGGCTATTACTCCTCATGATTCTATGGTTTGGCAGGCAGTTCCTCTGTTCCAGAGAGCATCAGGTGGTGAGCTGGGGTGATTGCAGTCATCTGGAATCAGTCAAGCTGGAATATCCAGCATGAATGAAATTTAATGCTAACAGTCAGCTGGAAGCCCCACTTGGGCTATGGACCAGAGTGACTCCGTGTGGCCTTTCCACGTCCTAGGCTTCTCACAGCATCTCAGTTCTGGGAATGAGTGTCGCAAGAGGCATCAGACCGTGAGACCCACCCCAGCAGAAACTGAAGGGATTCTGACCAGCTAGCTTCAGAAGTCAGGAAGCACTGCTTCTACCAGATCCTACTGATCAAAGTAAGCCCAGAATCAAGGGGAGGGGAAGCAGACTTCAGCCTTCATTGAGAGGTTAGCAAGGAATTTGTGGCCATCGATAATCTTCCACAGGACCATGCCCTGATGGAAGTGAGTTGAGAGGAGAATTTGAGGTAAGCAAGGGGTGAGAGAAACCCACAAACAACTCAAAATCGCATGTACTCAGGTTGACAAAATTGGCCAAAAAAAAGAGAAAAGAAAACAAAAAAAAAGCAAGGCCTTCATTATGATGCTACTAGTAATTCTGCTAAGTTTAACTTCCAATTTTACAAACTTATCAGACTAAGAAATATAAATCTAGGGATAAAACAGGGGCTTGCCAGATGGTGCTAGTGGTAATGAACCTGCCTGCCAGTGCGGGAGATGTAAGAGACAGGTTTGATCTCTGGGTTGGGAAGATCTCCTGGAGGAGGGCATGGCAACCCACTCCAGTATTCTTGCCTGGAGAATCCCATGGACAGAGGACCCTATAAGGCTACAGTCCACGGGGTCACAAAGAGTTGGACACAACTGAAGCAACGTAACACANAGATCTCCTGGAGGAGGGCATGGCAACCCACTCCAGTATTCTTGCCTGGAGAATCCCATGGACAGAGGACCCTATAAGGCTACAGTCCACGGGGTCACAAAGAGTTGGACACAACTGAAGCAACGTAACACACATGCATGCAGGGATAAAACAGCAAAAGTGCTAGAAGAAAACAGTGATAAAGTCATCATGAATATCAAGATGGGGACCTTCCAAGAAACTCTGATGATAAAGTCCACAAAGTGAAAGCCATTTTGATTAGATGAATATTTTAAATTTCTATTAGGATTTAAGAAACTGACCAAAAGCTAAAAACTTATTGGTAAAATCACTATTTAACTAATTCTCACAAATCAAGAAGAAACCAAAAAAAGAAAAAACCAAATGCCCAATAGATATAGGCCAAAGATTTACATANCTATACAAAGAAACACAAACAATCCCAAATAGCCAAAGAAATCTTGAGAGTTAAGAACAAAAGTAGAGGTATCACAGTCCCTAATTCCAAATTATTATAGAAATCTACAGTATTCAAAACAATATGGAAGTGGCACAAAAACAGGCACATAGGTCAATGGAACAGAAAAGAGAGTCCAGAAGTAAACCCACACTTACATGGTTAATTAATCTATTATCAAATAGGCAACAATATACAATGAAGCAAAGACAACCTCTCTAATAAGTGGTGTTGGGAAACTGAACAGCGGCATACAAAATAAAGAATTTGGACTAATTTTTTCACATCATATGCAAAAAAAAAAAAATAGATTAAAGACATAAATACCTGAAACCATAAAACTTCTAAAGAAAAGTATAAGCAGATAAAGTATGATGTTCTTTGACATCAATTTTTTTTTTTAAATCTTTCTCCTCAGGCAAGGGAAACAAGAAAAGCAAACAAATGGGGACTATATCAAATGAACCCATCAATAAAGCACAAAGTCAGCCCACGAATGGGAAAAGATTTATACAAATGATATATCTAATTAAGCATTAATATATAAATAACTAGTATGACAACATCAAAAAAAAAAAAAAACCCAATTTAAAAATGGACAGAATTGGAAAAGAATTTTTTTTTTTCCAAAGAAGGAACACAGATGGCCAACAAACACACAAAAAGATGCACAACATCACTAATCATCAGGGAAATGCAAATCAAAACCATAGTCAGATACCACTTCATACCTATCAGAATGGCTGTCATCAACAAGAAAACAAACATCAGGTGTTGGCAAGAATGTGGATAGAAGGGAACCATAGTACATTGTTGGTGAGATTGTAAATTCAACATCACTGTGAAAAACAGTATGAAAGTTCCTCAAAAACTCAAAATAGACCTTCCATATGAATGGATAAAGAACAAGTGTTATATACAAACAAACACACGTGTGTGCACACACGCACACACACACACACCATGGAATATTACTCAGCCATAAACAAGAATGAAATCTTATAGATGGAGCTGCTGCTGCTGCTGCTGCTGCTAAGTCACTTCAGTCGTGTCTGATTCTGCGACCCTATAGATGGCAGCCCACCAGGCTCTGCTGTCCCTGGGATTCTCCAGGCAAGAACACTGGAGTGGGTTGCCATTTTGTTCTCCAATGCATGAAAGTGGAATAAGTCAAACAGAGAAAAGAAATGCCATAAAAAAAAAAAAGTGGAAACAGACTCATANCAGGCTCTGCTGTCCCTGGGATTCTCCAGGCAAGAACACTGGAGTGGGTTGCCATTTTGTTCTCCAATGCATGAAAGTGGAATAAGTCAAACAGAGAAAAGAAATGCCATAAAAAAAAAAAAAGTGGAAACAGACTCATAGTCAAGACAACAAATGTGTGGTTGCCAGAGGGAAAGGGGTTGGGTGAAATAAGTGTAGGAAATTAAGAGGTACAAAACTCCAGCTGTAAAATAAATAATCCTCAGGGATATAATATACAGCATAGAATATGGTCAATATTATAATAAAATTGTATGGGGCAGGGCAGATGGTTACTGGACTTACTGTGTTAAAGTATTTTGTAATGTATAAAAATGACAAATCACTCAGCAGTGCACCTGAAACTAACATAATGTTGTATATCAACTCTATTTCAATGAAAGTAAAAAGAAAGCTCATATTTAATAATTTCCTATAGACAGGCTTCCACTTCTCACTGGCTGATTTTTTAAGAGGCCAGCTGGATTCTAATCAGTAAAACTGCACAAATTAAAGATAAGTATCTCTGTATCATAACATTTTCATTTTCCTGCTAAAAAAAAGCTAGCTTTAAACATCAGGGGTGAGACTATCTACCTCATCCTCATTTCCCCCTTGTGATTATATTTGGTCATCAGACCACAGAGCTCAGAAACAAAGCAAGAGGTCTGTGAGTCAGCCCTTCCCCCAGGCTAATATATGCTTTCACAGTTCATTTTCTATGAGATTTCTTGGGCCAGAATTACCCAGGTTTCTCTTAGACATTCATTTAGGGATTTAAATATTCCTTCTGGTATAATGCACTTCCTTTTAATTAAGCAAGGGTCTTGCTGCAGTCAAAATCCATGCAATTTCTTTCTGTTTTCTTCTCTTTGGACGGAAGAAACCAGTGAGATTTTTGTAAGAACATGTCTTGATATTGAGGTTGGCAGTTACCATGCGTGTTCCCCATCCCCTTTCCTTGCGGCACTTAATTTTTATTCCATTTTAAGAGTGCCAACTTAGATAATACCATGGTAGGATGGTATGAGAAGTGCCCTTTTAAGAGATTTCTACCACTAACAATGTGGTCTATTTGCATGTCTAGAGAATCCCAGATGTGAGCCTCAGTTCAGGGGAAGTTTGAAGAGGAAGCTCAGTATAGTGGCTTAAANATCCCCTTTCCTTGCGGTACTTAATTTTTATTCCATTTTAAGAGTGCCAACTTAGATAATACCATGGTAGGATGGTATGAGAAGTGCCCTTTTAAGAGATTTCTACCACTAACAATGTGGTCTATTTGCATGTCTAGAGAATCCCAGATGTGAGCCTCAGTTCAGGGGAAGTTTGAAGAGGAAGCTCAGTATAGTGGCTTAAACTAGAAACTATAACCAAAGCCAGTTTGAAGCCTACTGACCATGTAGTTGCAGACAAATTCTTAAGGTCTAAGTCCCTGTTTCCTCAAAACAAAAATGATCTATGTGATTCATTACTTTTTAAATGTAATATTTAATGAACATTTCCAAAATGTATTTGTTAGTGCTTTTTAAAGACTTTATTCTTTAGTTTTAGGTTCACAGCAAAATTGAGGTGGGAGGTATGGAGATTTCCTATATGCCCTTTCCTCCACATATACAGGGCTTCCCTGATAGCTCTGTTGGTAAAGAATCTGCCTTCATGGAAGGAGACCTGGGTTTGATCCCTGGCTTGGGAAGGACCCCTGGAAAAGGGAAAGGCTACCCAGTCCAGTTTTCTGGCCTGGAGAAACCTATGGACTATAAAGTCCATGGGGTTGCAAAGAGTCATATGCGACTGAGCAACTTTCGCACATAATGCCACATATACATAGCCTCCCCAGTTATTAGCAGTCTCACCAAGTGTAGTACCTTCATTACAATTTATACACCTACACTGATACCTTATCATCACTCCAGTTCATGCATTAGTATAGAATTCACTCTTTGATGTTGTACCTCTATGACTTTAGAAAAATGTATAATGACATGTATCTACCATTATAATTTTAAAAACACTTTCATTGTCCTAAAAATTCTTTCTAATTTACCTATTATCTCTTTTTCTCCTTCCCTACCTCTTGGAAATCACTAATCTTTTTTCTATCTCCTTATTTTTGCTTTTTTCAGAATGTCATCTAGCCCCCTTCAGATATTTGAGTTCACATTAGACTTTACAAGCTCTGGAAAGATCTACAATAATAAAATCTACTTGATCTTACTTAAGGTAGCACCTTTCATTTTTGTTTCTCAGCATTTTTAACCTTCCCTAAAACTACAAATACTGACACTGGAAACCTGACCTGAGTTAAAGAAAAAATATGTAGTATGTCAGACAGTGTGGCTCTGAATCCTACATCATTTCAGCGTCAAGAAAGAACTAGATTATTTAGTCAGTTATATTGTGGAAGACTTAAAGACATATTTCATTAGACCTCATGGAAGACTGTTAAAATTGCAATATTCATTTAATTGTGTGTTGATGCAATTTTAAAAAGCCATCTCATTAGGCAGCTCCTTAAATGGTAAGAAATATTTTATCACTGGTAAAACCCACATTATTGGCATAATCACTAAATGTTCAGGTTATTATATACCCTGTGCTCAGCTGTATCCAACCCTTTTGTGACTCCATGGACTTTAGCCTACCAGACTCCTCTGTCCATGGGATTCTCTGGGCAAGAATACTGGAGTGGGTTGCCATTCCTCCTGCAGGGGATCTTCCCAGAGCCAAGGGAATCTTCTTCTCTTCTGACTCCTGCATTGGCAGGAAAATCTTTTACTACTAGAGCAACCCAGGAAGTCCATTATATATCCTACCTTCTTCCAAGAAGAGCCTTTCTGAAAAAGAGGGCCATTGTGCTACTCAGATTATATTCCGTAATGATCCAATCAACGATTGTATAAGAGTTGCTTACTTTGTTCAAGGCTCTGTGCTTTTCTCATATTCCAGAGCTGAAAGTAAAATGCTGTGGTAGAGTCATGAACATGTAAACAGGCATTCTTTCAGAACCTTCCAGAAGTAACTGTCTCTAGTAGTCTGTAATGCTTATCATCACTCTTAATCTTGTGTTTGCAAGTCAGTCTTGGTTTGCTGTCTGTGACAAAGAAGAAGAAAACCTCTAAGCTTTCCTTGGGCCCATGATGCAAAGATTTGGTGGATCAGTGGGAAGAAAAGGTGACAGAAGGAAAAAAAATAATCAGTTTTAAGTTTTAAGCAGGGGATGCTAAGAGGAGAGAAACCTAAAAGAGGATTGGAGATAAGAACAGGAGATGGATGAAACTGGAGCCTATTATACAGAGTGAAGTAAGCCAGAAAGAAAAACACCAATATAGTANACTGAGGGAGAACAAGTTATCAGCCTGGGGGCTGAAGGACTGGGATCCCATATCTTCCCGCCCCTGTGTCACTCACTCGTTGTGTTATCTCAGGCAAGTCCCTACCTTCTACACACTGAACTCTTACGAAGGCAGATTGGGATGGGGGGATGGGGGTAGGAGGGTGTGGAAGGAGGTTTTCCTATTATCTGAGTTATGGACCTCGCAGTCCAAGGTCCTTTCCCCCAGTCCACCCAGAGGGGTCCCAGGACCTTCAGCCGGGCCCAGGCAGCCAGGGAGCCAGCATAGGAACCTCCGAAGCAGATCCAGGGGCTGGTGGAGGAGACGTTGAAGAGGCGGGAGAGGGTGAGGCGGGCAGAGGCCGCATCCGCCAGCCTAGGGTCAGAGGAGAGGCTGAGTCGGTTCCCATGGGTAGGAATCCCTGAAGATCCCCCAATTTACAGGCGGGGATCCAGAGACAAGAATGAAGAGAGCCTGGCCAGAAGCTAGGGTTTTTTCTCATGAGGTATTTCTGAGGATTCCCCATACCTACACTCTCATTTCCGCACAAGTGCCTAGATCAGGGGAGACTCATTTGGAAAGCTTCCACTCTTCACTTTCAGACTAGGTGGGAGAAGAAAAATCTTCAAGACAGTTTAGGTGAAAATCTAAATTATAGGAGGGATTGGAGACTGTCAAAGAGAGCGAGCTACTCAGGAAGAGGAGGGGACCTAGGCTGGATAGGTTAGGAGGTATTTGTGAAGAGGGAGACACGATTAGAAAAAGAGACAGAGGTATTGGAATATATCTAACATCCTTCCTCCCTTTGGCAGTACCACAAGGCTTCTGGGATTTTAGTTCCCGATTAGCAGTGATCGAACCCATGACCCCTTCAGTGGAATCGTGAAGCCATAATCACCAGGGAATACCCTAACATCTTTTTTTTTTTTTAATCCCAAATGCTTTCTCCCGTCCCTAACCTTGCTGAAACAGTTTGCAGTTAGTGTCATCCTACTGCAGTTGGAAACTAGTTTAGCTTGTGAAAAGATTAAGAGACAGGAATATACAGGCAATGTGATACAGATGGGGACACACAAAGATGGAGACAGGAGTGAGGCAGAGAAAGTCAGAATGATTACAGACAGATATAGAGATAGAAAGCAGAAAAGGGAGAGATAAGTCCGGGGGAGCAATAAAGTAGGCGAGGTGGGAAAAAAAGAGAAGGGATTTGGTATAGGAGTAGGGTGCACTGAAGGAAGTGAGAGAGGGAGCTAGACAAATATCTGGGGGAAGCCCACTCTGAAGAAGGCAGAGTTCAATGGCTCAAGGAAGTGATGTGCCTGCAAGTCTGGAGAACAGCAAGAACTTCAGTGTACCTGGAGCCCAGTAAGAGGGAGAGAGAGGCCAGAGAGCTAACTGGGGACCCTCCAAAGCCAGCATAGGAGCATCCAAAGCAGATCCACAGGCTGGTGGAGGAGATGTTGCAAAGGTTTTGTCTTTGCTCTGAGTGTGATGGGAGACATGTGAGGGATTTGAGCCAAGAGAGAGGTGATCTGGTTTGTGGTCTAATGATCATTCTGGCTCTTCATCTGGAGAATAGACTGATGGGATCAAGGACAGAAACAAGGAGACCAGTGAGGAAGCTATGTCATTCATGTAAGGGATTCTGGTAGTCTGGACCAGCAGGTCATAGTGTGATAGCAAAAGATAAGAATACAGTGGAAGAGGTGGAGAAATAAAGGATAGGGAGGGAGAGAGACGGAGAGACAGAAAAAGAAAGAATAAAACACTGAAAGAGAAGAAAACATGGGACCAGGGACTCAGAGGTCAACTTTGGGCAATGAAAGAAGAGACAAAGATTCAGAGAAGCCAAAATACAGCCATCTTCAGTCCCATGACCCCAAACATCCCCTACCCCCACTCACGCATGGCGGCTGGACAAGAAGCGGAGCTGGGCCATGTCCAGCCCCTCAGCAGGTATACTCAGGCCNAGAAGAGACAAAGATTCAGAGAAGCCAAAATACAGCCATCTTCAGTCCCATGACCCCAAACATCCCCTACCCCCACTCACGCATGGCGGCTGGACAAGAAGCGGAGCTGGGCCATGTCCAGCCCCTCAGCAGGTATACTCAGGCCATAAAATCTATGCTCCAGACTTATCACCAGGGCCCCCCAGATTGGGGCCAGATTTGCAGGGTGCCCTGTGAAGAGTCCGAAGGGGATGTGTGTGAGGTGGGTGTCAACTCTTGCAAACCTCAGGCTTCACAGCACTTCACAGTATACAACTCCCCTTCCTCGCCTCCACCAGCTTCCCCCTGTCTTTCCTCACGCTTGCTTCTTACCTCTTATCACTGAACCAGGTCCAAGGCTGCCTTCACCCCCGAGATGCAGGAATACAGGTCCATCCTGGCTGGTCCAGTGTTGGTCATTTACCCAGTACCGCTAAGAGGTGAGATGGGGAGGAAGAAATGGAATCATGAGAGTTCTGACCTACTCTTTATTTCCTGTTCATTCTGGTCTCTTTCCCTAATGGATTTTTTTAAAATCTGACATTGACTTGTTCATTTACATGTTCATTTCTCTCCTGTTTGTCTCCTCATCTAGAATGTAATATCTACAAGGGCAGATATTTTTGTCAGCTCTTTCACTCTGATAACCCAGGGTCAAGAATAGTGGCTAGGAAGTGGTATGCACTTGCTCTATATTGAGATAATTATTGTAGAATAATAAATACAGGTGGATTTAGAAATAAGGCCTGTGTGAGATGACCTTTGGAGACTGTGGGGAGAGCAAGTGTAAAAGAGTAGGTATAAAAGTGGTAAATCTGTTCATTCATGAAATACATATCTTCAAAGGCCTATTGTCAGCCAGGTCTGGTTCCAAAGCTGGTCCAGATTTTTGCTCCATATTGAGACTTGCTGGTGCATTTGGTGATTAATCTGAAGGACAGGGAGAATGGGGGTGGTAGTTGAGGGGCAATGACAGAGTGAGAGTGAATGACAGGGATAAGGAAAGACTGAAGGATAGGACCCGAGGAACAAAAAAAGTGGGAGGCTAAAGAAAGGAAGGGGAGACTAGGAGATAGAGGGCAAATCTAAGAAACAGAGGGGCTAGACTAAAGGGCCATAGGGATACTGACAGCAGATATCAGGTAAGACTGAGGGGGAGAGGACGAGGTGACAGACGTGTAGAGATAGGAATAGAAAGCAGAGACTGAGGGGCAGAGTAGGGGGACGGAGAAGGGAGTAGGGTGGGCAGTGGATCTCTTTCCTGGCCTTACCTGCAGGAAGGAGCGTCTGTCAGAGGCATTGAAGGGGTCCAGTGGCTGCTCCAACCACCCCTCTTTTGGGAGGGTCACAGAATCTGGGCCCAGCCCCAGGCCCAAGGCTGAGCTCTCCTGAAACCTCAGCATGTGCTCACCAAGGCGCCGAAGGAAGGAAGCTGTGGGACGTGGAGGGGAAAGAGTCAGACCGGGGCTCCCCAAGGGGGCCCCGGCCTGACTCTCAGGATCCTCCTACCTGGAGCTGAGGACGCCCAGAGGGAAACCAGGAGCAGGGGGCCCAGCCATGGCACAGGCCCGATGTCCATGCTGTCCAGTTCTTTGTGGGAGGGCTCCAGGGGCTCTTTTCCCTCCACTCCCTCAAGACTTCCTCTATTGTCCCAGGCGCTGGCCTTTCAATTTATAGTCTTTGATCCGTAGCTCAGGTATGTTTGCAGACTCTTGTCTTGGAACAGGTCAAGCTTCTGTTGGAACCATTCAAGCAAGGCAGGGACGCCAGAATCTGTATATAGAGCCCTGTGGCTTTGGCCCCTGGATATCCAATTCTCTCTCTGCTCTTGATTTTCTCCTCTCTTGTCCCTTGATCTCCCTTCCCTCTGGCCCTCAGTCTCCATGCCTGTGCCTCACTCTCCCCTCTCCTTCAGGGGCCATCTCTTTCTACCTCAGGAGCCCCTCTTTCCTCCCACCACTACCCTCCAGCATACTTTCAGTCCCCCTCATTTGCCCCAGTACTCAATCTGTT